>PVKH010018612.1:0-15091 GCA_004027955.1 Chaetophractus vellerosus | reverse complement strand
ACTGTAACTCTTGGTATCTTAAGAGATATAGCAGGGGGACAAATGTGGCTCAAATGGTTGGATGTTCATCTCCCAGATGTAGGGACCTGGGTTCAATCCCCAAGACCTCCTGGTAAAAATAAAAATGGAAAAGTATAGAAGGTGCACAGCCTGCAAGGTACCACACACAGGTTTTCTGTCAGGGTCTGCAAGCTGGTGAGACTGCCAGGCCCCATGTGCTGGTGTGCTGCCAGGCCCCATGAGCAGGTGTACCATCAGGCTCCATGTGCAGATGTGCCACCAGGCTCTGTGTGTGGGTGTGTCATCAGGCTGCATGAGCCACACATCAAGATGAGGACATAACAGGAGGGTGACACAGGGAGTCAAGATGAGACATGCCAAGAAAACAAGAACCAAGGTGGTGCAGGTGGTAAGATGCCTCTTTCCAACATTGGAGGTTCTGAGGATCGAATTCCAGTGAAGACAGGAGAAGGATGAAAAGAGAGGTCAGGAAATGGAAACAGAGAGTTGGCCAGTGAATGGACACATAAACAGCAAAAATGGGGGAAGTAGTTAAAATGGATAAAAGTAATAAATAACTAAATCATTAAATAAAAGTATAGAGGAATAAGATACAGTAATGCCTTAACCATGCTCTTTCACAGTTTGTTAAAAATATTTCACAACAATGAAAATATTTATGGTGGGGTGATATGGGGGCCTTGTATGATGTTATGCATGTTTGTTTTGTAAGTTCACTTGTTTACTGAACACTTACTGTTTATGTATGTTCATGTATGAATTATATACTTCAATAAATTGTTAAAAATGAAATCTATTGACCAGAGATGTGAGGATCTATTTCTGAGCTCTCAATTCAATTCCATTAGCCAATATGTCTATCTTTATGCTAGTTGTCTATCTTTATGCCAGTACCATGCTTTTTTAAAAACCCAATGTAGCTTTATAATATGCTTTAAAGCATAAGGATGTTGGTTATTCAGAGCTCTTAACCCTTCCAAATAAATTTGATAACTGGATTTTCCATTTCTGAAAAGAAGGCTTTTGGAATTCTTATATGGATTACATTGAATCTATCAATCAATTTATGTAAAATTGACATTTTAACAATATTTGGTCTTTCAACCCATGAACAATGAATGTCCTTCCATTTATTTAGGTCATCTTTGATTTATTTTAACCATGTTTAGTAGTTTTCTGAGTACAAGTCCTTTACATGCTTGGTTAAGTTCATTACTAAATATTTCACTCTTTTTGTTGCTATTGTAAATGCATTTTCCCCCTGATTTCCTCCTCTGATTGCTCAGTACTATGGTATAGAAATACTACTAATTTTTGCATGTTAGTCTTATATCCTGCTACTTTGTTGAACTTGTTTATTAGGTTTGGTAGCTTTGTTCTAGATTTTTCAGGACTTTTTATATATAGGATCATGTCATTTACAAATATTGAAATTTTTGCTTCTTCCTTACCAAATAAGATGCCTTTTGTTCTTTTTCTTTTCTAAGTGCTCTGGCAAGAACTTTTACCACAATGTTGAATAAGAGAAGTGACAGAGGGCATCCTTATGTTATTCCAAATCTTAGAGTGAAAGCTTCTAGCTTTTCACCATTGAGTATGATGTTAGCTTTGGGTTTTTAATACATGCCTATTATCATGTTGAGGACATTTCCTTTGATTCCTATCTTTTGAGTGTTTTTTATCAAGAACTTTGTTGGATGCCTTTTATGGGTTGATAGAGATGATCATATATATATATATATATTTCTTTTTGTCTGTTAATGTGGTCTATTACATTGATTAATTTCCTTATGTTGAACCAACCTTGCATACCTGGGATAAAGCTTATTTTATCAGGGTATATAATTCATTTTATATGTTGTTGAATTTAATTTATATGTATTTTGTTGAGGATTTCTCATCCAAATTTTTTAAAGAGATTGGTCAGAAATTTTCTTTTCACATAGTATCTTTATGTGGCTTTAGTATTAGGGAGATGTAGCATTGTAGAATCAGTTCAGTAATGTTCCTGTTTTTTTCAATTTTTTGGAAGAGTTTCAGTAGGATTGGTATTAGCTCTTTTTGGAATGATTGGTAGAATTCACCTGCAGAGCCGTGTTGTCCTGGGCTTTTCTTGGTTGGGAGGTTTTTTGTTTTTTTTTTAAAGATTTATTTATTTTATTACATATCTCCCCACCCCCCTGCTGTGGCGACGCACTGAGACTGGTCACTGCACAGGCGTGGCTTTCCCCACTTGTGGGCGGCTTCTGCCTCCATTCACAGGTGACCTGCCCTGCCCATGGTGGCTTTTGCCTGTCCGTGGCAGCTTTTTGCCCTGCCCATGGCGGCTCTGGCCCACCCATGGCGGCTTGCCATTCTCAAGGCAGTCTGTCCACTAGGAGAGGTCCCCGGGAACCGAACCCAGGGCCTCCCATGTGGTATGCCAGTGCCCTATCCACTGGGCTATCGAGCCAACCCCTGGGAGGTTTTGGATGTCAAATTCAGTCACATTACTTGTCATTGGTCCATTGAAGTCTTCTGTTTCTTCTTTCATCAATGTAGGTTATACAAGTGTTTCTAGAACTTATATTTCATATAAGTTTTGTTATGATTGATGAAAAAATATTTTTAAAATACTCTTAACTATGGTTCATAGTTTGCATTAGTTGTATTTTCCCCATATACCACCCTGTTATTAACATTGTATATTAGTGAAGTGTGTTTGTTGTAGTTCATGGAAGAGTACTCTTTTATTTGTACTATTAACCCCAGTCATCATTCACAACCAGGTTCACAATGTTATACATCCCCACGTATATCCTCTAATTTTCCTTTTTTGACAGATATGACCCTGAACTTCCCGTTTCCAACCACAGTCACATCCATGAATCAGTGCTGTTAATTACATTCTCAATAATATGCTACCATTACTTCTAAACATTTCCAAACATTTACAATCAACCTTATGAACTGTGGAGGGCAGTTTGGTGGTTTCTCATTAAGCTAAGTATAGAACTTCCATATCATCTGGCAATCCCACTACTAAGCATATACCCAGATGAATTGAAAGCAAAGAGACAGATATAGGCACACCAATGAACATAGCAGCAATTGCCATAATATGGAAACAACACAAGTGTCCATCAACAGATAAATGGGAAAAACAGCATGTGATATATACATAAGATAGAATATCATTCAGCTGTAAATGGGAATGAAGTCCTATGCATGTGACAACATGGATGAACCTCAATGACCTTATGTTGAGTAAAATAAGCCAGACTCAAAAGGACTGATATTTCTTGATCTCACTCAGAGTGAGCAGACACATGGAGTTAGAGTCTAGATGATAGGTTACCAGGAGATTGAAGAGAAATATAGATTGGTGAGCTGATGCTTAATCTGTGCAGAATTTATAATTAAGTTGATTATAATGGTTCCAAAATAGAAAGAGGTCATGGTGGTGCAGTGAAATGAGTGTGATTAATAGTGCTGAAGTGTGAGTGTGAACATGGTTGAAAGGGATTATTTTGGGCTGTACATGATGCTAGAACAAAAGCTAGAGAATAAAACAGGTGACTGAATAACTCAGTGAACTCTGCATTGAAGACTGTTTTTAAAAATACAAATATAAGAAAGTTCTTTCAGGATCTGTAACAAAGTCACCTTACTAATATATGGTGTTGATAGTGGAGTGATATTTAGGGAAAAATTTTCCTAAAACACTTCTTTGATATATGAATGTATTCACATTGTCATTGGTATGTTTTTACCATAGATAAAGGCCCACACAGTAGCTAACAAAATATTAATCATCCATCCTGGGGAAGCCTTGCTTTTTTCTCAAATAAAATAGCAAAAATATCTGGAATATATATATATAAAAGGCCAACTGTTTTGGTCAGCCACAGGTATGCCGTTTGAAATACAGCAAAGATTGGTTGGTCTTTACAAAGGGTATTTATTTGGGGTAGACACTTACAGTTACCAGGCCACAAAGCGTAAGTTTCTTCTCCTACCAAAGTCCACGTGTTGGAGCAAGATGGCTGCCGACATCTGCAAGGGCTCAGGTCTTTGGGTTCTTCTCTTGCTGGGGCTGCATTTCTCTCTGGGCTTAGCTTCTGTTTCCTCCCCAAGTTCAGCTGTAGACCATGAGGTTCTCTATGCTTTTGCATCTCTCCACAAGGCCAGCTGTAGACTATTGGGTGAATGGCTCACTTATCTTCTCCTGGAGCACTTCTTTCCACCATCAGAACTGCTTCTCAAATCTCTTCTCCAAATCTCTGTCTTGCTTTTTAAACTTGAGACCACATCCCCTGAGGTGTGGGGCTCAATACCCTACTCACTGCAGCCCAGTCAACACCCTAATCATAAACCAGTCATGCCCAGATGAACAGATGAGTTTACAAGCATAATCCAATTTATATTTTTGGAATTCATAATTACATAAAACTCAAACTGTTACACCAACTTTGTCAAAGCTAGCTGGCTGATGGCTGTGACAGCTGTGTCTCCTCACCCCCCACCCCCCACATCACCACTGCTACCCTGTTTAGAAGTCTGCTTCTCAGGCATGATGTCCCCAATTTGAAGCCATTACTACCATCAGCCACCTCAGTTTTCATGACTATCTGGGAGACTCATGGGACATTCTTTTCTCCCAGCCCTGGGATTTTACCCCAGAGTGCACCACAGACCTTGGCAGAGCTACAAAACTGGCACACAAATTTGCCATGAGGGATGTTAAGATGATTGCCCTTTCAATAGACAATTGGAAGACCATCTTGCCTAGAGCAAGGATATCAATGTGTACAATGGTGATGTGCCCACAGAAAGATTATCTTTTCACATCACCAATAATAGGAATTGGAACCTTGTCATCCTGTTAAGTATACTGGATCCAGCAGGGAACAAAATGGGCATGACTGTGACAGCTTATTTGGTGTTTATTTTTGATCCTGAAAATAAACTGAAGCTGTCTATCTTCTATTCAGCTACCATTGAAAGGAACTTTAATGAGATCTTCAGAGTAGTTATCTCTTTCCAACTAATGGCAGAAAACTACCCTAGTTGACTAGAAAGATGGAGAGAGTATGATGGTCCTTCCAACCATCCCTGAAGAGGAAGCCAAAACACTTTTCCCTAAAAACATCTTCACCAAAGAGCTCTCATCTGGTGAGAAATATCTCTGCTACACTCCCCAGGCTTAAGTCTCTCTGGGAAGTTTGCACTGGAGCTGCATGCTCAGCACAATAAGCCAGAGCATGCTATCTGCCAATCATGCTTTCCTGCAGCAATTCCATAAAAACTTCCTACTGTGATCACAGCCAAGGTCTTTAGGTTGCTATACTCCTGGCCTATTAAATCAAAATAGCACTAAAATTTCTTGGGATTCTTTATTCTGCACCTTCACCAGTTTCCTAATCTGTTCATATATCTCTATACTGTGCTGGCTTTCTATGAAATATATTCTCTATTTGGGACTGGAATCTAATTCCAGCATTTGTGATCAACAAGTCTAAGTATCATTGATGCTTGAGAAAGTCTGATTTTGCTCCATCATAGAATGGCTCCGCTTTGTATGAATAGCTGCCCTGATCAAAACCTCTCTTCTGTTAGCCATTTTGGGGAGCAATAGAACCTGAGATTCGACTTTCTTGGTATATAACCCAAGAACTTTGAGTAACCAGATATTACTCAATATTCACTGTTCTAACCACAGCTGGGGGGAAATTTTTTCTATTCTGTACTTTTCCAAATGAAGTGGAAAGGATTTTTTAAAACTATGTGCTTTAAAGAAGAGAAACTTTTGCAATAAATCTCTATCAAAATGGGGAAACAAACCAAAAAGTCATCCCTTAACTGATAGGGAGGTATATCAGAAAGTGGAAGCTTCTATAACATGTGTCATGTGTCCTTTACACGCAGTATTTCTATGCATCAATTTGCTCTAAAATGTGATAAACATAAGAAAACACACCTTGGATATTGAAGAAAGGATGATTTAAAATGTTTTATTATAGAACTGCTCTTCCAGTGGGTGGATATTTTCTGAATTTTCCTGTTTTGAATGGTGTGGCAATTTGGTATTGTTTATGAATTCCAAAAACAGATATTGGATTGTGTTTGTAAACTGGTTTGTTCCTCTGGGCATATTAGATTGTCTTAGTTTCAGAGTCTTCACTTTTACTTTAATAAATCAATATTGGGGCCTCTATTTGACCACATCATTTGTTCTTGCAGGATTGAGTCCTCAACTTCTTAGTGGGGATAAAAAACATTCTTACACGGAAATGAGTGCATGGAGAAGAACACAGAGAGTTGAGTTTTGGAAGCTGGAGCCCCAGGGAGAGAGCAGAGCCATTCATCTGACAGTTTGCAGCTAAAGAGACCAAAATACTGAGGATAGACCTCAGGAAAGAGGGGAGCCCTTCAGCCTACAACTGAGATGGTGAGAGACTGGTCCTATGGAACCTTAAGAGGAAGAGAAAGGCTGAACTCTCACAGGTATCACCTACCATATTGGATCAATATGTGGCAAATGATTTTGAGTGAGAAAGTACCTCATACGGTACCTTAAGTTGGACTCTTTAGGACCTTGTGACTGTAAGCTTCTACCCCAAATAAATACCTTCTATAAAAGTCAACAGAGGGCCTGCTCGATAGCTCAGTGGATAGGGCACCGGCATACCACATTGGAGGCCCTGGGTTCGATTCCCAGGGACCTCTCCTAGCGGGCAGACCGCCTTGAGAATGGCAAGAGCCTCCACGGGCAGGGCAGGTCTCCGGCGGATAGAGCGCAGCCAGCCACCTGCCAACTGAAAGCCAGCCATGAATGGATGCAGAGACCACCCACAAGCGGGGAAAGCCCGCCTGCGCAGTGTCCACTCTCAGCGCGTGCTGCGGGGGGGGGGGGGGGGGGGGGGGGGGGGAAGGGGAGATATGTAATAAAATAAATAAATCTTAAAAATAAATAAATAAATAAAAGCCAACAGAATTTTTATACTTTGCATCAGCAGCCCTTTGGCTGACAAATACAGATGCATTAGCCAATAAAATCCTTTGCTAAAACTGGAAAACAAAACAAAACAAAACAAAGCAACAATAAAAACAACAACAGCAAAAACATGCCAATATGCCAAACCCTCTATCTTAATGCTTGTACTTATAAAACTTATTGCTCGAGCCGGCGGGGAGGGGAAGCCGGTGGCAGAGGCGGCGGGGCGGGAGGTGGCTGCGAATTTCGTAACCGTCGCTCCTCCTCGCTGACGCGCTGGCTGAGAGGAAGGCCTGGGTCGGGTTGGGCCGCGCTTCGCCTGGCCGCTGGCAGCAGAGGCCACCCGGGGTGGGATCGGCCGGAGGCGCAGGAGCACATCATGACTGTCAGGAGGGTTTCTGATCTTGGAGAGGTGGTCATCCCTGAGGAATTAAACAGCACACGGTAGAATTGTCAGTACCCAATGATTGAACCGATTTGGGGCTGGAAGAAACATCTGTGAATATTTTGGAGTATAGACTGTCACTGAGGAAATAGTGGGGTGAGTGGGATAAACAACTGGTTAGTCTAGGTACATGTGAAGATTTCTTGGCAGTTTAGCGTGGAAACCATTGATCACCTTGCTCTCATTTCTACCTGTTCTGTGTTGGCAAGGGAGAGTGCCCAAATGAGCACGATGTCACCGCAAACCAGTACTCTGGGAGTGAACGGAATAAGTGTTATCCATACCCAGGCACATGCCAGTGGTTACAGCAGGTTCCTTAGCTGGTCCCTGCTGGCCCTGGCGGAGGAGGCAAAGCTGTGCCTCCAAGCAAGCAGAACAAAAAGAATTCACCCATGGATGGAAATATTGACGAATATCGTCAACGCAGAGAGGAACAACATGGCTGTGAAAAAGAGCCGGTTGAAAACAAGCAGAAAGCACAGGATACGCTGCAGAAAGTAAATCAGCTGAAAGAAGAGAATGAACGGTTGGAAGCAAAAATTAAATTGCTGACAAAGGAATTTAGTGTACTTAAAAATTTGGTTCTTGAGCATGCGCATAACCTTGCAGACAACGTGCAGCCCATTAGCACTGAAAAGAGGACAAACTCTGATAATGCAGGACAGTAGACTTCATCACCCTTTCCAAACTTCACAACTGGTGGCTTGAAAGTTGAAGTGTGACCTCTTACACCACTCATCAGTGGCTGAACATTGTCTTGTTCCATTATTCAAAGATCCATTTAAGGTTGTTTTCTAGGATCAGCACTGAAGAGTTAATTAGTTAAAAATGTTAGCTGTGCAATTTGAATATTTAGTTTTAAATGATATAGATTTTTTTGGGGGTGATTAAAAAACAATTTGTGAGGTATATTGGTTAAAGGTAAAAATAATATCTTGGACCTTGATGTTCTTGATAAAGCTTTACTTCCCAAGAAATGCTTATTTTTAGGTGGACAAAAAGAATGGGGAACTGGCAGGTTGTGCAGAAGGTTCCTGTTTTTTTAAATGGAAATGGCTAATTGGATTAAGAAAAGTTGAATGCCAGCCATATTAATATAGTTGTGATTTTTTTCTAAACTATGTATTAAAAAGCCTTAGGGTGATAGAAACCAATCACTTTGTAATTTGCAGTGATCTTTATATATTACATAACCCCTATTTAGCTTGATGAGTACTATTTTCCCCAACAAGTACAAGTTGAATTTTAGTAGTGATGCCAGGTTAAGTAAAGAAATCCCATCACATTTTAAAGGCATATGCAGCCAATTGGCTTAAAGATATAAATAACATTTAGGAAACAAATAGATTTTGTTTTTTGTTTTTATAAAAGTATAGCCTGTTAGAATTGTACATTTGGGGTACCTTTGGTTTACTGGATTGGCATTATTTTGTTTCCTGAAAAAAATCTCTGTAGTTTAGATAAACTCACATATGAAAATTTTAGTTTTTGCAGATGTCAGTAAAGTAAGCATTTTAAAAAAATAACATTTTGCAGCCAAGTCAGTAAACAAAATGTCTTAACAGTTTGAACAGACAAACTGCTAATTAAGGGTTTGGAATATTAATTCAATGTAGTTTCTGCTGTTTTCAGAATATCTGTCATGGGGCCATGATTTCTAAAGGCAAACATTTTTTGTGAAGGATGATTTTGGTATTTGATCTTAACCAACTGATTATTTGAAAAATGTTACCAACTCCAGGCCATCTCCTTAAATAAATGTAAAAAAAAACTTGAAAATGTAAGTTTTAACCTTTAATTTATTTCACTTAAATACATTTTTTATATTGTTAAAAATAAAATAAAATAAAATAAAATAAAATAAAACATTGCTTTAAAAATGAAATTTAGTCTATGTTTTAAGCTGTTAAGAAGACTTTTACTGTAATTGTAAAATAAATGGAAAAATAGATTGAAAGAAATTAAAAATTTTAAACAAGAGTCAAAGCCAGGTTAGATTTAATATAATCAATTATAAAAAATAGATAGCATAGGAAAACAGATTTATAAATATAAATAATAATTCAAATGTAATAAAAATTAATTATAACATAATTATATTTTTTTATATTATACCTCTACTGGACATCATAATCTCTAAGAATGAAATAAATTATTGATTTAATAATTTAATTTCCATTTAAGCCATAATTCTTTCTAGATAATCAAATTTCTATTTGGAAATTCTTCACATCTTACTGGAATGAATTATGGCAGATAGCAATTTGCCAAATCATAGTTTTATGAGGCAGAAAAATTCAAAATCTTGTTCAACAGTAGTCGTGCTAAACCATTGTTGATCCAGATAGATTATTTTAATTAAAAAGTATGAATAAGAAACTGTTAAAGAAAAGAAGTATCCAAAAATATATCTCTTCTGCATACCTCCTCAATTAAAAGCAACTGTTTAATTTGTATGCAAAAAATTACAGAATACTGATCATAGGAACAATTTGCCAGTTGCACCAAGTAATTATTGTTCATATACTATAATTTTGTTATTTTACATTTATCTGGTCTACTCCAGCTCCTTTTTTGGTTGCTATTTGCATGGAACACATTTTTCCAACCTTTCACTTTTAACCTGGCTTTGTACTTACATCTGAGGTGGGTCTCTTGTAGACAGCATATAGATGGCTCATATATTTTTATCCATTCTATCAATCTATGTCTTTTAATGGGAGAGCTCAATATATTAACATTCAGTGTTATTACTATAAAGGCATTACTTACTTCATCTATTTTGTCCTTCAGCTCTCTGTTGTCATATCATTCTATTGTCTGTTTTTTTTACCCTTTTGTTTATCTTTCCTAATAATCTTCATTTATAAACTCTTCTCCAAATCTCTCACTCTAGTCTTTTTCCTTTCAGGATGCAGCACTACCTTTGGTATCTCTTGCAAATCTGGCCTTTTGGTAACATATTCTATCAGGTTGGTTTGTCTGTGAAGACATTGAACTCACCCTCACTTTTGAAGGACAGCTTTGTCAGATACAGAATCCTTGGCTGGAAGTTTTTGCTCTTTCAGTACCTTAAATATATCATTCCACTTTTTTCTCTTCTCCGTGGTTTCTGATGAGAAGTCAGCACTTAATAGAATTGAGTTTACCTTGCTTGTGATGGTTTGCTTTTCTCTTGCTGCTTTCAGAATTCTCATCACTGATATCTGTCATTCTGAATAATAGATGTCTCAGTAAATTTATTCAGATTATTTCTGTTTGAGGTGCATTGTCCTTCTTGGATATTGAGATTTATGTCCTTTATAAGGGTTGGGAAGTTTTCAGTCATTATTTCCTCAAATATCCTTTCTGCCCCTTTTCCATTCTCTTCTCCTTCTGGGACACTAATAATGAGAATGTTTGTGTGTTTTGCATTGTCATTCATTTCCCTGAGATCCTTTCCCATTTTTTTCATTATCTTCTCTTTCTGTTCTCCTGTCTTTTCCAGTTCAGATGTTCTGTCTTCAAAATTCCTAATTCTGTCTTAATGTAATTCAAATCAGCTCTTACATGCCTCTAATGTATTTTTAATCTCATCCATCATATCTTTCATTTCAAATTGTTTTTTATGCTTGCCTCATGTCTTCCAAATGCCCTTTACTTCTGTAGAAATATTTTCTTTAAATTCTTTGAAGTGATTTAGGAGCATTGTATGATTATCACTGATTAATTATCTTAAATACTGTATCTCTTCAGGATTTTTGGTTTGTTCTTTTGGCTGGGCCATCTCTTCCTGTTTCTTTGTATAGACTGTAATTTTTGTTGATGTTTAGTATCTGACTATTACTCTGATGGCTAATTTCTCTCTCTTGCCTATTTTTTTCCCCAGCTCTTCTTTGATATTTGTTTCAACTTATTCTCAATCTTTATAATTGCCAGCTTAAGTTTTCAAAATCAGGCTCGGGACTTAGTAGTGGGATGCAGATTTTCTCCCAGGTGTTAGATACAGAAAGCATGAAGCTTTTGTCCATGCAATTTCCAGACTGGCCAGCAGATGACACTAGTCAACACACCTTTCAACAGTGGTGTTTCAGTCTCAGCTTTCCTGTGTTCCTGTGTTGAATCTCCAAATAGGAGATTCAAAACTTCCTCTGCTGGCTGAACTCACTCAAGTAAAACACCCTGACATCCCTTCCATTTTCCCTTGAAACAGCTGACAGGGAGGAAGATGTTTGCTCCCCTCTCAGTTGGCTTCAATAAGCCAGGGGTTTTACTCCAGCTTAATATCTTTGGGGTGGGGGAGATGAGCCTTTCCCAGCCACCATGGGGGCTTAGTAACTCATGCTTGTCATTTCAGCTTCTTCATCTCTCTATCCCTCACCCTACTGGGAGTTGTGTAGCCCTCTCCTGGTCTGCTAACCCCCAAATCAGGACCCTCAGACAACATTTAATTTTAATTAATGCTTAAGAATTACCTCTTGAAAACCTCTTTATTACTCAAATGTGGTCTTTCTCTAAGCCAAAGACAGTAAATGAGCTTATTACCTTTCCCCAAATGTGAGACATGACTCCTTGGGATGAGTCTCTCTGGCACTGAGGAATTATTGCTGAGTGCTGACCAGTGATACATTTGAAAAAAGAGCTTGACCAAAAGGGGGAAATATTCAATAAAAAAATATTTTTATAGGTAAGAGATTGCAAGTTGGGCAGTCGTTCTGGAGGTTATGCTTATGGAGGTCTCAAGCAGATTTTACTAACTGGTGCAGTAAACAAAGCCTCAAACAAGAGTGCTCCTGAGGGTTCTAGGGAGATCCAGATACTAAAGGCAAGTCACATTGTTTCATGAAACCAGGACCCCCTCAGTAGGCCTGATTTGGGAATATATGATAGCCTATTTCCTCAATAGAACATACTTATACTCATTTATAATTCCTGTACTTATGATTCTTCTACTCCTTTCATTTAAGCCTGTAATACTCAATATACTTGTTAAATATATCTCTCAGATATGTAAATGATTGGATTGTTTAATATGCTGAATGAGCACTGAATCCCAGCATAGTTGCAACCAACTCCTACACTCCAGTTCTTCTGAGTTGCCCTAGAAAACTGAGAAAATGATAGTGATGGACAAGTTCCATCTCAAAACACAAGGAGTATCTATAACTGCAAGCTAAACAATTTCTTCCATCTGCCCCATAATATCTAAGTCACTTCACAGCCTGAAGCTGTCAGAGTGGACATCATCCCAAATCCCTCAAGATTGAGGAATGAACAAATTTAAGGGCATAGTATAAACCCAGACAAAAAGAGATTTATTGTTATTGTAGTTATTATCTTGTGTTAAAAGAAGATCTTGTAACATTGATAAAAAGATAGTAATTGCCAGATGTTCAGAAAGGAGGGGGAAGAATCAATAGGTGGAATACAGGGGATTTTTTGGGCAGCAAAATTGATTGATATGGCACTGCAATGATGGACATGTGGTATTATACATTTGTTAAAGCCTAGAAAACTGTACAGCACAAAGTGTGAACCAAGCTATAGAGTTTGGTTAGAAGCAATGCTTCAATATCAGACAATTGTAATAGATGTACCATATTAATGCAAGGTGTGAATAATAGTGGAAATCATGTGCTGGGTGTTGAGGGGAGCCATATGGGAATTCCCTATATTTTGGTGTAATTTCTTTGTAAACAGCATTTCTCTAAAAAAATAAAGTTTATTATTACAAAAAAAAAGTATTATACCAGTTCTAAGGATCAATAATAGGGGTATAAGGGATATGAAATTTTTCCTTTTGGACTAATGAAAATGTTCCAAAATTGTGTGGTGATAAATGTACAGAGCCATTGTTTGTACACTTTGGATAGATAATATAATGTGTGAATAAATTGTTTTAAAAAGTCATTAAACTACAAAATCCTAGCTTTTAATGAGCCAACCTGAAAGATAAGGATGGAAATATCCAAGAAATTGAATACCAACTAAGGTCAAGCTACTCAAAGAGGAGATGAGACAAATGAGTGATTTCACCTTTGTCAGAGGTTGGGAGAAAGATTTCTCCAGTGCACAAGAAGACAGGAATAATAAAAATAAATTTTACTGAAGTCTTAATGCTAAGTATAAGCTAGAGTGCCATTTGGAAAAACAGGGAACCATAAATTAAAGGGTTTGCATTCACTGTCAATATCTTCTCTGTTGGTCTCTACCAAGTGCTCATGAGAAAGACTGGTGCAGTCTGAAATACCTTCAGATAAGATCACTGTGTAACCTGTGAAATACCAAATATCCTCCTAATCCTTTCTTACTAGATTAGGAACTGCTTTTACTTTATCGATTATAACTGTATCCTTACATTAGTCTGCCAAATGACAGATATAATTTATTGAGATACTCAATTGTAGAATTCTTCCTGCTGACAACATCCAAATTAATGTTCTTTATATCCTCTTCCTAGTTACACAACCAACAAGTAAATCTTATTATAGATTCTTTCTAAAACCCTCTTAGAAGTGGTAAATTTCCCCATGGTATGTGTTCTTGCTAACTGCCATGAAAACAAAATCAAGTTGTTCAACCACAAGCATTTTTGGTGGCTTTTGACTAGAGAACATTGACAATGACTAGGTAAAAGATCCAGTGGAGAAGACAGACATGATCAGATATAATGAGAAACTGCATGATAGGGATGGAAACTACTAGGTAGTGTCCAATGAAATACTAGAAATAGAACTTTTATGAAGCACATGCACAAACTGTACAACATAAGAAAGATTTCTATCAACAGGATCACCAGTAGTGTCAATACAAATGAGGAAATAATCAGTGAACTTGATAAGCCAAGAGGAGTTAAAGAAACAGAAAATAATTTTAAAGAAAAATTAAGTATAGGAAAAACTATCCAAGAATACTGGGGCAATATCAAATGGTATTATATATATATATATAGTTAAAGTACTACCACAAGAATTGAGAGAGAGGGTGTAAGAAGAAATATGTATTTCTAAAAATAAGGAAAGACATCAAACATCAGGTCCATCAATGGCAAAGGACCCTAGGAAGATTAAATCAAAACAACAAATCAAACAACAAATAAAATCCACCTACCTAGACTTTTATTTCAGTTTTTTTTTCATTTATCATTATTTAAATAGTTGAAACTTTAAAATACATAGAAATGTGACATAGCAATATTAACAAAAGGATTTTGAATGAATTTATTATACTCTTAAAAATTATAGAATTTGTTGATCATAGTTGCCAACACAAACCAGCAGCATACAATTTCTAACATAGAAATATACAGAAATGAAATCAAGGCAAGTGCAGTTCTTAAAAAAGACCAGAAAATGTAAAGAGCACATATATATATAAGAATAAATGCAATGAATGTATAAGATGAGAGATTAGTTAAAAAGTATATTATTAGAGAATAAATGTTACCAAAGACATCCCTAATTATAAAAAAAACAAAGAGGGATTACAATAAATATAAATATAGACAATAGAGATTTCAATTTAAAAATCAGTCAGAATGAGGCACCTTATATGGCATTATATACAATAAGTTAAAATTTTCAAAGAAATTAAGCATTAAAGGAAATAATACATACTTTAATTATTTCAAAAATTAATAGTTATGAACTAATGAAATGATTTTACTCCTA
>PVKH010018611.1:0-15093 GCA_004027955.1 Chaetophractus vellerosus | reverse complement strand
ATCTATTATGTAGAAACCAGATTAGAGTATCTCTAATCAGTACTATTGGCATAATTTGCATTTTCTTTTGTTCATCTGTATTTTCTACATATTTCTCTAATGAACATGTATTGCCAATATAATCAGGGAAAAAATACAAGTTTATTTTTTAATTGCCTGATTGTTTTAATGACCAGCCTTTATAAAAAGAAAACCTCAGAGGAAGGCAGAAAGGGTATCCTGGTGTTTTGGTGTTAATGGCTTTGTGGGGCTGGCAGCTCAAGGGAGAGAGATGTGAGCTCATAATATATGTCCAAAATATATTATTCCTGGAGAATCTAAATGGAGTACCTGCAAGGACCCAGATCTCATACCTGCTTTCCTGACCTATCCCAAAAAGGTTTCTAGGTCTCAATTATTTCTGGAGCTGTTCAACTAACCCAGATAACATGCTCTCGTTCAGTGTCCCAAAATTTCTCTTCTTAAAATATAAATCTTTGACCTCCTTTATTAGAGGCACCCCACAAACACACATTCAAGAAGTAGAAAATAAGCACCTAAATGCTCCCCCATCAGAACAACTAACCAGTGAGCTGGATTTTCTGTATCCACCCTGGTTCTGAGTTTGTCCTTTCACCTCTGGAACACAACATGGAAAGTGTTAACAGGAAAGGGGGCCCCAAACAGTGCTGTTTACCAGGATAGCCCCACTCACAGCTAGACTTCTTCCTGGTTCCAGAGGTTCACAGTCAACTCAAATCTGGGGATTGTTTTAGCTATGATCGTAGAACTCTGAGAATCAGTGTCAGGCCATTCCCATCTACAAAAAGCTTTGTTTCTCCCATAATCAAGATGTCAGGGATCAGTCCCCTCTGTGGCCTTCGGCAAAGGGAGGAAGATAGCAGGGTAGAGAAGGGACAGTCGCTGTGAAGGAATGTGAGCCATGGAGGTGGGGAGGGAGAGAAGCAGTGACAGAAAGAGAAAACATATGCATGCATAGAGAACATGTAATCTAGCTTTGGGCTGAAATTTTCTAGAACACCACAAGCTCTGCGTGAGGAAGAAGGCCTTCACATTAAGACCTTATAGGCCCCCAAATCATTCCCATTTCAGCACATAAGAAACAATTCTTTATCAATAATTCCTAACATGGTTACAAAGCTAAAACCCTCCAAATACAACTATCCAAATCAGAATATGGCTGGACATTTTTCCTCTGTAGAAACAAAAGTTCCTTTCTTCTACTGAAAATAGCAATCTACCTCCTGGATCCTGGGTTCTTCCTTCCCACTCCCAACTCAAAAATTACCCTCTCTAAAGCAACACCAAAATCAGCACCAAGAGAGACTCATGATAAAAGAAGTGCTAACCCGGAAGCCTACACTCACTCTCAGGAACGTGTGTAAATTAGACTGTTGCACTAGCAAATGTCAGAGGGTGAAAAGAGCAGAGAAACACTGAGTGTCAGGTCCAAACATCCTGGCATTGAAATACCAGCATTATGCGAGCTGCAAATTATTTGGATGGTCAGAAGGAAAAGGATATCCGACTTAACAAGATCTAGGGACCAAGCAGATAGGGGCACACAATACTTGAAGGCATGGGTTAAAAGGAGGGAAGTGGTTGCCAAGGGTTGAGGAGACAGGAGGTGATGGCTAAGGGATGCAGGGTTCCTTTATGGAGTGATAGAAAAGTTTAAAATCAATTGTGGAGGAGCGGGTGTAGCTTAATGGTTGAGCACCTGATTCTCATGTATGAGATCCTGGGTACTTCCCAGTACCTCCAAAGAAAAAAACAAATACATACATACATACATGCATGCATATATACATACATACATACATTAAAATCAACTGTAGCAATGGATACAAAATTCTGTGAATAGACCAAAAGCCATGGAATTGTACACTATAAATTGGTGATTTGTGTGCTGTGCAATTTGTATCTCCAAAAAGCTGTTTTTAAAAATCTCCTAAGGAAGGACCTCCAAGGACTCCGCCCACCGTCATCTAACCCCAAGCTGGCACATTTGGAGAGCTCAGGAGTATGACTGATTGAGGTGTCACATTAAGAGACATGAATCATCCTGCTCCTGGCTAACATTTCACAAGCTTCTCATGTAAGATAACCATCAAAACACTTAAATCTTCTTTCTTAAAAAGATTATTTTCTTTAGGAGGTAGGAGAGGAATTAGACCCCAACATTCAGAACCCAAACTTGTGGAAACATGGTCCTAAACCTCCAAGCGGGTTTTAAGTTCTCTGAGGCTGGAGATCATCTTCATGCACGAATTCTTGCTGCTTCAAGCACAAAGCCCCAAGCCCTGTTGTGTTGAGTCTTTTCGCTGCAGGATGGTGTGAAATTATGCTGGCCAGAAGAGGTGGGGAGGTGAGGAGCAAGCCAAAGTCAAATCCCAAAAGACACTGAGGCCAAAAGCTATCAGTTGCACTCCAATTTTCTATGCAATGGAGCAGAGCTTTTCTGCTGGAAAACTGATTATAAGCTTGCTGGCTCTGTAAAGAGAAACAGGGTTTTCTTCCAGAAAGAGAACCAGAACCATCTTGTTGCTCTAAATGGAACTGCAACAAGGCAGTTTACTGACCTTGTACACTGAGCTTAGGGCAGCTCCGAGGGCCAGACAACAGCAGCAAGCAAAGCTGTCAAGGGCCTGGCCAGCAGACGCAGATGCAGCAGGGAGCAGCCGGGAGTCGCAGCCCGCAGATGCTGAGGCGTCCATCCCCAGAGCCTCCACTGGCCTCCAGCTCTGACAAAGCCACATTGTCCACTGCGGGAGTTGTGAGGCCTGATTATCTGCTGGATAAGCATCCCAGGGTAGGGTTTGTGTCAGGCCTCTCAATGCCCTCGTCAGATACAAAAGCAAGAAAGCCCTATATTCTTAAGCAAAAAGCAGCGGGAAAACCAGCACTAGTCTCATCGTAGCAACATCCTGGCGACACCCAGCAGTGGCTGTGGTCTGCCCTGTCACCCATCCCTCCTCAGAGGGCTAAGAACCAGCTGAGATCAGAACAGAGATAAGCACTGAGACGCATTTGCCAGAAATGAGTTGCCCACAGGTACCTCCAAGGCAGGATGGGGAAATCAGCTCACCCTGGGTTGGGGCACCTCACCCTCCACTTCCGGAGTCAGCAGACCCTCTCCTACTTTCCCCTAGATGTGGGTCCCCTCCAGCTGTGCAAGAGCCCACCCTGTTCATTATGCTTCTCAAATGTTTTTAAAGAAAAAAATGTACAACATAATTATAGGCTCTGACCCCAAATGACTTTAACCCTGACAAGAGCACCCAAAACTCGCTGTGGGAAAATGTTTACTCTGTGATTGAGGAGGAACATAAAGTTTCCTTTCAGGAGCTCCCCACCCCAATGCTACAGAAGGCCAAGCTCACGAGACAAATGGACCCCAGGCTTCGAGCCATACTGGCTGAGATCTTCTCAAATCGGTTTAAGTTCTACCCTTCTCAAACATTCCCCATCATTCCCTGACCAGCAATAAAACAGACTACCTCAGATGCCTGAAAATGTCCCAGCATGAAGCTAGATGCCACAGCTCTGGACATAACAGAGGCAAAGGTTTACGCAGAATCTCTTCTGATCTATTCAGACTCAACTATGACTCGAGGACCACCTCCACGAAAATCACCTGGGGGAAGGGGGGTATTGTGGAAATGCAGATTCCCAGGCCCTGCCTCAAAGCTCAGGCATCGAAATCTCTTTGGGGAGAGCCTGGAAATCTGAATTTAAGAGAATTCTTTTGTCCACATCCACCACTGTCTTACAACAAGGACCACGTAGCAATGACAATAACGGCAGACACTGATTACAAGCCACTGGCCACATGCCTGCTTACATTGCTAAACACTATAACTACAATTATCGCACTTATTCCTCACAATAATATAATAAGGTGGATCGTTATCTACCCTTGTACTTATCCTGCTTTCTCCAAAGTCAAACCCAAAAGCTTCTGGGCAAATCCTTACCCAAACTGGCCAAAATGAAAAACCTACTTGTCCATTTTCTCAGTTCAAAACTCTCTCCAACCCTCTTCTACCCATCTCCTAAATGTCAGTATTCCCCATGATTTCAGCCTCTATGCTCCTCTCTTACTTCCTGCCAGTGGTTCTCAACCTTTGCTGTATAGAACCACATCAGAATCTCTGGGGTGAGTCCCAGGCATCTGTATTTCTTGAAGCTCCGATCTGTGTTTCTCCCTACCTCGTGTGTGAGTATCTGCCTGAATATCCTGTAGCAACAACTAAACAAGGACAAACCTTACTCAACTCCTCATCCAGATCACACACCACAATTCTCCTCCTCATAGCACACAGCTCACCTATTCCCCCAAAACCTAAGAGAGAAACTCTGGAGCCTCCCCTAACTCCCTCTCCTCTTTCCTCATCCCCTCCTCAGTCACCAAATGGCATGAACTGTGTATTCTCTGCTGCACCCACGCCAGCACATTGTGTCTTAAGAAGGCTGTGGAAGTTTGTATGCTACTCTATAATTTGTCAGTGTGTGTTTTAATATTCAAATAGTGATTCATATTTCTGACCACAAAGTATAACAAATTTTTCAGCCCACTGTACTCCCTGTCACATGTTCTGGGCACTGCCTGGCTCAAAGCCACCTAACCTGGGCACATGTACCTGGTCTGGTAAGTGTGCCCCTCCCCCTCCAGGCATGGCAGCCTGATGGTTTCTATTCCCTTGCATACTTCTGCCTTGGGACAGTATTAAGTAGGGAGTGAATCTCATATCACTGGTAGAACATGGGATTACTTTTCAATTTAATGATTAAGGATTTATGTGAAGACAATTAAAAAAAAAAAAACCACATTGCTAAGCACATCAAACCTGTGATTTTGGAGCGCTATAAAGTTCCCTTCTGAAATAAATGTCTCTCTATAAGTATATATATAAACAGGAGTAAAAGTGGGGCAAAAATAATGGTGGTGATATATAAATGACCGACTGAGAATCCTGCTTCCTAGGGCTTGAGGAGCCTTCACCCACCTTTCTCAAAGTTCTCTGCACTCTCCTCCAGAGGCCCTTTCAAACTGCTGGCGATCATCCTATTGTACTGTGGACTATCTATGTGTCCCTTGCCTCCCCTCAAGACTGAACACCTAGAAGACAGGGGCTGTGCCTGCCCTGGGCCGGTCACCCCACCACCCAGGGGCCTTCCACCCCAGCGTGAGCTGCCACAGACCACAGAGGATGTGTGGCCTGAGCCTGTCCTCCACTGAGAGAAGTGCTAAGCCAGACGATGCCGGACAAAAATGTCCTGCTCCCTCGCCAGTTCCCGGGAATTCCACAGGGAAGCCCAGAGGAAGACAAATGTGCTCCACTGATAGACAAGGTGTGCCTTCTGGCCCAAAGGCTCGGTCTCTAGTCACCAGAAGCAGGAGAGTGCCCTCCTTTAACACCTGCCACGCTTCCTGAATAACGCACACACTGCCCAAGGATAAAAACCCAACAGTCTCTACACTAGGAAAGCAAACAAGTTCTCTGGGGTCCAATATTCAAGTGATTCCTAGGTATAGTTGTGTCTCAGATTAGGGACTATATTTTATTGTGGTTTTAATACCAGAATTAACAGCACATACAAAATGGCAAGTAGGAAATAGAGAAAATTCTAAATAAGTAGTATTTTATTATAGATGCTACTCTGTAATAAGCTCTCTAAATAGTGAGTTTCCTTCCTACTCTAAAATCATCATTTATAAAATTCACTGCACTCATAACTTTTCAGAAACACTCATGAAATATTTATCAAAATGAAAAATGTACTACCCTCTGGCCCAGCAGTTCCATTTCTAGGAATTCGTCCTACAGACCTACTAACTCATGCACACCATGACAGAGGTGCCAGAAAGCCCACAGCAATATTGCTTGTACTTGTAAGGGGCTAGAAAGAATCTAAACATTAATTATTAGGGGAACGGTTAAATAAAGTACATTATATCCATACAATGAAATGCAATGCAAATATTAGAAATGAGGAAGCTCTATCTTTATTGATATAGAATAACATGAAAAATATATTAGAATAAAGTACAAAACAGTACATATGGCATGCTACCAAATATATATACTTATAATTATATTTTTATTTGCTGGTATAAGCATAGACTATATCTGAAAGATACACAAGAAACTGGCAATAAGTTGCCTCTTCTTAATATTAATATCTCAGAAGAACTGGAGATTAGGCAAACAAGAGGTGGAAGGAGATAAGTACATGGTTTTTTGTCCCTTTTGGAATGTACCATATATAGGTACTACCTATTTAGAAACTTTTTTTAAAGAAACATAGGTCTGAATTAATGTTTTTTTAAATGCCTTTCATATTTTATTTTATTCTATTTTATTTGCTCAACTGATATACACTTTCTGCACCTGAACCCAAGAGCAATTATGAGACACACAAACAGGAATTTGTTAAGGTTTCAGTCCTATCTGCTTGATAGTCTCCTTGCCATGGAAACAGTCTCAAATTCAAGGCAATTTGCCTGGAAATTTATTTAAAGACTCACAGGGGGAACCAGTTCCTATTTTCAAAGTGTTCAAATTAACCTGGAGCAAGCTCGACAGCAGATCTGATAGCAAGATCAGATGAGTTTTGAAATCTGTGGTGTCTTTACAAACCATGTTAAACAGGGTTTATTTTGGCTTTTCCTGTGTGGCAGCAGAAGGCTTCAAAGCATAGCTACTGGCTTGGCCCAGGAAAGCCAATAAGCTAACAAGGGTTGATCCAGAATTCCCCAATCCCTCAAACCTTTGTCCATCTGGCAAAGAAAGTGCACACACAGGCACACATCCCCATGCACCCCCCTAACCCCAGGAATCTCCTCTTTCTAAATATAGTTGGCAACTGCCCGCTCATCAAGCTCACCCTCTGCAGGATCCCGTGCCTTCCAACCAAGGTGAAACGAGCCAGACGTAAACACGCCATGACAGCTTCTGGCCCACACTGTGAGCTGTTTTCCTTTCTACTTCCTCTCTTTTTCCACTCGGGGTTTCTACAAAAATGTGTAAACCCCTGTGACTCTAATTTGTAACACTAATGCTGTTGTTCTCACCCTAACAAATGTGATTTCCCTCTGAGTCCCTCCAATGTGAGCCTGGAATAATAGCCTGTTAGATAGGGGCAAGGCCCCATCACACCTCCCATTTTACCTGTAACAACCTGAAGCTCAGAAAGGACATCTGACTGGTCCACGGCTAACTAGGACACAGCCAATTCATTCTCTCTCTCTCTCTCTTTCTCTCTCTCTCTCACACACACACACACACCAGATTTTTTTTCTATCACCTGTTCCTTTAGATCAGGGTCAGTGCCTAACAGATGGGCCTGTTCAGGATGCTTCTGATTTAGGCAAAGAGACAAGCTTCAGAGACATAACTGAACACATTCAATGAAGCACCAGACAAATATTAACTGGCTACAGGGATGCAAAGGACCTCAACAAAAGATGCCAAAGAGCTCGTAAAAACTGGAGGTCGGCAACAATTCTACCTCAAGGAATCGACCCCATGGAAATCCTGGTACATATACATAGAGGTATCTGAGCAAGATGATCATCACAGCACTTTCTCTAATAGTGGAAGACTGAAGTGATGCAAATATCATTCAATACACTGAGTACATCAACTATGCAGAACTCTCTGCAATCATTAAAAAGAACACACTGTGTACATGTACTGATATAGAAGCTCTCTAAGACGTAGAATTAACTGGAAAACCAAACTCAGGATAATTCATATAACATAATCCCATTTATGAAAAAACAAATATGCAAAGAAAAAGGACTGGGGAAAAAATCCTACCAAACTGTTGACTGTGGTTAACTCTGGCGAAGAGGTGCTTTACTCTGTCTACTTCTATTCTCTTTGATTCTTTTATAAGAACATCTTCGTGAACTATTTGAGTAAGATCAGGTTATTCATGCACACTCTTGATTTTTTTCCCCAAACCGAAACCTCCTCAAGTCTTCTCTATCTTAGTAAATAGCAGCATATAGTTGCTCAGGCCCAAAACATTTGAATCATTCTTGACTTCACTCTTTTGTCTCACACTCCACATCCAACCCAGCAGCAAATTCTGTGGGCTCTACTTCCAAATACATCCAGAACCTGACCTGTTCCTATGCTGCCACCTGAGTCCCAAGTGCCCGCATAACAACCTCCTAGCTGGTCTCCCAGCTTCCTCTCTTGTCCTGCTATATCGATTCTCTGCACAGCTGCTCACATGGTCTTTTTAAACACAAGTAGGACTGTGTCAGTCCCCTGTTCTGAACGTCCAGTGGAGGCCCATCACCCTTAGCCCTTTCTGGGACTCAAAGCCTTTATGACCTGGCCCTTGGAAGCTATCCCCCTTCATTTCTCATCACTCTATTCTAGTAGCAGTATCCCCAGATGGTTGTCAAACACCCCATGAGCTCTCCCCATTCACAACTTCTACATCTCTGCCTAGAAAACCCTTACCCTAGTCTAGGTCCTTAGAGGGAAGGGCAAGAACAGGGCAGGGGCTCCGTGTTTGTTAATGAGAGCAACAAAAATCATTTTGAGGGGCCAGCTGTAGCCCAGTGGATAGGGCACTGGTACACCACATGGGAGGCCCTGGGTTCGGTTCCCAGGGACCTCTCCGAGCGGGCAGACTGCCTGAGAAGGCAAGCTGCCATGGGTGGGGCAGAGCTGCCGTGGGCAGGGCAAAAAGCCACCACGGGCAGGGCAAAGCCACCACGGGCAGGGCGAGCCACTGGCGAATGGAGCAAAGCCACCCACAAACGGAAGCAGAGCTGCCCACAAGTGGGGCAAGCCACCTGCACAGTGAGCTGACTCGGTGCGTCGCCGCAGCAGGGGGAGACAAAGCACACATAGAAGAACACACAAAAAAAATGAACACACAGCAAGAGCAAGCAGAAAGGGGAGGGATATGTAACAAAAAAAAAACATTTTGAAATGCACTGGGTTATCCTTAAAAAATAAAAACTAGGGTCAGTCAGAATTTAAATCTGGGAAAAACCACTTTGTTAGCTTCATATTGACACCCTTGTCTTAGCTAATTTTTTAAAATGCGATGGCCTTGAAAGAATAACAAAGTTGGTGATAATGGTTCTCCGCTGGCCACACTCATTTTGTCAGTTCATGAGGTTCTGACCACTGGCTGACACTGGCCAGAATAAGGAGGTCCAGCCGGGGACCTCTCCCCAGTAGGATGCTGGCTGGCCTAACCAGACCAGAAACCTGAGCCACAGGTCATAAGAACCACCTTCCCAAGCCCTGGGATCCTGACACTGATCAGTCAAATGCAACTGTGGTTGAAGCAAATGGAAGAAAAAGTCCCCAAATGAGGGTGAATGGAGAAAACAAACTAAGTGCTAGTCACTAAATTATCAAAAGGTTTATGGGGCAAAGTAAAGGAGGAAAATCCAAGATATAAAATTCTGCCCAACAAAAGACCTGAATAGAAGATGTACAAATGGCCAATAAGCACTTGAAAAGATGCTCACCACGTACCAGAATGGCTCTAATGAAAAAGACAGATAAGTGTTGGTGAAGATGTGGAGAAAGTGGTGCCCTCACACATTGCTGGTGGCAATATAAAATAGTGCAGCCACAGTGAAAAATAGTTTGGCAGATGTTTTAAAAAGTAAACATAAATTTGCTATAGGTAAAAATGAAATGGAAAATGAAAATGAACACCTATCCAAAAGCATGTATGCAAATGTTCACAGCAACATCATTCATGAACAAGAGCCAAAAACTAGACAAATCCCAAATGTCTATCAGCTGGTGAATGGATAAACAAATTATGGTATACAAAACGGAATACTCTTCAATAAAAAGGAATGAACTACTGATACATGTTACAAAATGGATGAATCTCAAAAACATGCTAAGTGGAAGAAGTCAGATGCAAAAGAACACATATCATATGATTCCATTTAGCTTACATTTTCAAAAAGAAAAAAAGTAGATTAGTGAGTGTCTGGCACTTGAGGTGAGAATGAAGAGTGCCTACAAGTAGGCACAAGGCATCTTTCTGGAGTGATAGAAATGTTCTAATATTGGATTGGGGTGCTGGTTATACAACCTCTGTAAACTAAAAATCTTCAAATTGTACACTTAAAACAGATTAATTTTACATAATGGAAATTATGCCTAAATAAAGCTTAAAAAAAAAAAAACCACCTCCTGCAAACCATGCTAATCTGAAAAAATGGCTACCTCGAAAGGAATAAACCTAAATATAATGTTCTTGAAAGAGACCCCCGCGATAAATTAATCTGTCAATTCCAATTCCAATTGTTGATGATTTTTCCGAGGAGGGAAAAAAAGAGGTGGAGAGAAAAATTATATTTTTAAGATTTTAAGGAAAAACTTTAAAGTATTTTAAAGTTATTGCTAATTAACATGGTCTATTCCCATCAACCACTTATACCAACTGAACTACTGAGTTTTCTTCTGGGACAGGATGGAACATACCAGAAGGTGTCACAGTAGCTATGGTTTTAAAAAGGAGCAGGGAGGAGAGGGAATTAAAACTCAGTGGGTTGAGAACTACAGGTTGGATACAATCCATTAAATCCAACTGAGAACAGAATGGAGTAAAGTAGAGAGTATTTTGTAAGTCAATGTTACATAAAAACTACAAAATCTTGTTTGGATTTAAATTTGCTGCTGTTTACATTTGTATGAGTAATGCTCCAAATGTCAGTATTGCAAATTAACACCGTTTACAAATAATTAGGAAGTGCTTTCTTTGTTTCTTCTATTAGCAAGATGCTAAAGCAAAGCAAAGGTACTGCAAAAAACTTTTTGCTACCTAACTCCATACCCATTTGTTCTAATAGATTTTTGTGAGTAATATAATTACTGCTAAACAAAGAATGTTGGCAAGGAATACCCTTTAGGAGTTTATGCCATTCAAGAAGGATTTATCTGGCTATTGCAAAAGGCCTATACCAAATCCTAAAGAAGTACAAAAGGGTGACATGCTTCAAAGCACACAACTCTTAGTGTTGATTTCTTCATTCTTGTTTTAATGAGCAAAGAGGATGAGCTGTTTACATTACTGAATCAGACCCAGGAACAGGTTTCTGGCCTCTCTGTTCAATGCTTTATTACTCAGCTGAAAGACAATGCTGCAAATCATTGATAATCACTCAGTGCTACCCCAAAGAGAAACTCTAGGACTTTCACTTCTTTACAAGCCAGGAGATAGTCAGCCACCCGCATTTGCCTCTCTGACAATGGTCCTTTAAGGCTTTGATGGGGATACAAACACAAAAACTTCAGAACACAAAGCAAAATTTTAGCTATTCTTTACTACCCAGGCTCAGAGTCTGAAAAACAGCTAGGACAATCTTCTCACTTAATACAGCAACTGCTACATTCTCCTTCTGTCTAGGACCTAGATCTGTGAGGAATTTGCATCTTCACTGCCAGCTTCTTTACTGAAGGCACAGGACAGTCAGCTCAAGAGAAGGCCCTGCAGGCCAAGGCCAGGTTCAAAGCTTGATTGTACAACTTCCTAGCTGTGTGACCTTAGACAAGTAACACCAACTAGAAAATGGGGGGAAAAAATATGAATGCACATCCACCCCACAGGATGGTGGAAAAGATTAATGAGACAATATATGAAACTGAGCATAGAGCCAAGTACTTGATAAAGTGCTCAAAAACCTGATCAGTAGGCATTATTATTAGACTGCCTACTTATTTCTGTTAAATCTCACTAGGGTTGCCTCGGGGGATGTGGTGCAGAACAGAAATCTCAGAATTCCTAATTGCCAAAAATGCAGTGAGAAAGGCACATCATCTCCAAAAAGTACAGACTCATGAAAAGCACAAGCTCAACTAAAGAAAGGTAAATACATTCACTTCACTTTGTAAAAAAGATGTCCTCCAGCAGGATAACAACCACAAAGTAAGACTGTTTTTTTCAGTATTGCACACCCTACCCCAACTTGACTGAAAGCTCACTGGGAGAGAGGGCTGGATTCTCAGTCTTGCTGTGGTGATCTCCTCTGCATGCTTCAAAGTACAACGAGCAAGAAGGAATCTACTCCCCTCTTGTGGGTTGCAGATACAGAGGCACACCTGCTTTCTTCTGGCCCTGGGACACACTTCAGTCCTTGGGCCCTCAGCCCTACCTCTGCAGCCTTGTTTTGAAGCAGAGAAGCTTACAGATTCAAAGTTTCCCAACCTGAAACTCAAATCAAGAGCTTTGTACCTAAAGCTGGAGAAACGGTTAAAATTGCATTTCTGATGTCCAGAATAGACAAATCTGTAGAGAAAGAAAACCTACAGAGACAGATTAGAGCTGCCGAGGGCTGCGGTGGTTGGGCAGAAATGGGAGTGATTGCTTATAGCATATGAGGTTTCTTTCTGGGGTGATAAAAATGTTCTAAAATTGACTGCGGTGATAGCTGCATGGCTCTGTGAACGTACTGAAAACCATTGAATTGGACACTTTAAATGGGTGAATCATATCTCAATAAAGCGGTTAGAAAGAAATTTGTACTTCAGTTAGTAAGAAATTTGTACTTCCATTCCCCCTTCTTGGAGAATCAGAATAAGGGTACACCATCTGAGGAAACTGAAATCAAATTTAAAGGGATATAACCCCAGAACAAGCCCAGAAACCAACTGCAAAAATGGAAAGAAACACAGTTCCTAAAAATCCATACCACCCCTTCTAAACCAACAGCCTAATCCAATTTCACTTCTATGAAACCACATTTGGTTTGCCATTGAGTTCATGAGACAGCCAGATATAAAGCCCAGTGCATTCTGCAAGCTTTTCCTACAAGGCAAACAGAGGGAGGCAGCAAGCCCAGCCACTGAGGGGGGAAAGTTAATCTACAAAAAGATTTAAAATATAAGCTGCCAGATTGTCAGGAGGAACAGAGGAGATGTTTAGAGGTTTATTTATTTTTTCCTTTTTAACCTGTGGGGCTTTTTTTGGCATAACCATGGCTTTGAGACCATCTTACCTGGATTTTGCCCACCAGTGGCTAATAAACATACAACTGGCATAAAGGAGGCAAAGGCCTACCTCCCTACCCCTAAACCAAAAATGTCTCCCTGCTTTTAGTGACTATTGCTCTGAGAATCAGAGTCTTCACAACTCTGAACACTGCTTCCATGTCCAAGGGAGATGACAGCTACCATTAATTGACAGAGCTACATGCCAGACCCCAAACTAAGTGCCATGGTTACATGCACTGCTTCACTGAGTCCTCACAACTATCCTATGAGAGCAGTGTCGTGTGTGGTTATTCCCATTTCAGAGAGAAACAGCTCAGGTTTAGTAACTTGCCCAGCATGAGGGGCTGGGTGGCGGGAGACACGGGACAGGAAATTCGAACCCAGGCTCACCTTACCATCAGGACTGCTCTCTGACCACAAAGCTATGCTGCCCTCAGGAAATGCTATTATCACCAGACCTGATGAAGTGTGTAGGGCTTGTCTGGTAACCTAACAAGCCTAGGGTAAAGGAGACAGGGAACCCTAAAACTCAATTCTATAAGCTGAACTCCATTGCCAGCCTCCTTCAACTCCACAGAAAGAAAAGAAGAAAAAGGAAAAAAAAAAAGACTTAAATACACAGAATCTTCTTGGCTGAGACAGTGAGTACTCAGGTCAAAAGAAAGAGTCTTGGAAGAGTGAGTCCCCCAAAGAAAAGGCTAGGACAAATCAGCATCAGAAACTGCTCTTTGGGAGTCACCAAGGCTCTATCCCGCATCAAATGAGAACTTTCTCTGAAGGCAGGATTTTATTAAATGTGTGTTCCCGCTTGCTTTATTGCTTAGGTCTGGGCTCCAGGGAAAGGCTTCAAGGGATTCATTTTTATAGAAAAAGTTCATAACTCTTATCAGATTCTCAAAGGAAGTTAAGAGACAAACATGTGTAAGAACCAGTGACCTAGAGGACAGTATTGCTTTAGGGCTAAGTGCACAGGCTTTGGAATCAAGACAATTTGTGTTTAAATACACTTAATTGCTGCATCGCCTTGGGCAGGTTATGGACCTCTCTGATCCCTAATTTCCTCATTCAGAAAGTGGAAGTAGCAATAACAGTGACCTAGCCAAGCTTTGGCAATCTCTGGAGGCCAGTTTTATTGCCTCTGATTAACATACGAAGGAAGTCTAAGTCCAAAGATCTGCAAATATGAGTTATAAAATAAACCATAAAATTTTAGAACTGGAGGAGGCTGGCAGAGCATTTAAACCAGTGTTACTTATATAGTTATGTATTTATGTTTAAGGTGTACTGGAAAAAAAAAAAATGAAAGCTTTCCATTTAGAGCAGGAATAAAGATGATCTGAAGAAACGTAATAAGCAAATGCTAATATAATAGTATACAATGAAGCAGGCATCTAGGTAATAACTAAATGCTTAAAGTCTGGGAAACAACTCCTACCTTTAAAGATGAGGAAACTGAAGCCCTTAGAGATCACATGACCTGTTCAAGGTCATTTTAGAAAAGCTGGAATTAGAGGGACCAGAATGCCTAGTTCGGGATCTGTCTTTTTCCACAAGTACAGGGCTGGTCTGTTAGACAAGTGAAATAATCCTTGAAGCCCATCATTTCAATGTTTCTTCCTAGCCAAAGGACTCCCGTTCCAAAAAAAAACAGGAGTTGGGCAAACTGCCAACCATCCAAATGCACCCTCCTCAGAGTAAAGGCCAAGGTACTGAAAGGTAAGTCCACATTCCAGCAACACTAGCCCAGAGTGTTCCATTCAGGCCAAGATTGTTCCATGGGGCAGTAGTAAGAGTTGTGCATAGGCAGTTGTCCATCTCCAGCCCAGGCCATCTAGGTTCAAAACTAAACCCTGCCGCTAGACTGTGTAACTCTCAGCTAATGCTTCCCCCAGGCCTCAGTTTACATGAGATAATTTATGGATGACATGGTGCCCAGTGCAGTACTGACACACAGTAGGCACTCCACATATTTGCTGACACGAGGACCCAATTAAAGTCGGCCTCAGAGATTCAATCAAAATTTCTGGGCCCAACATATAAATAGCCCCTAACTGGCTCCAAACCAGGGGTCCAGTGTTCCCAAGGTACTTGGTCCAGT
>PVKH010018610.1:0-15083 GCA_004027955.1 Chaetophractus vellerosus | reverse complement strand
TGGGAAATTCTCTCCGAATGTTGAAATCAGTTCCCTTTTATAAGCAGTCAACTGAATGGATAACAGCGTCATCCATTCTTCATCCAATCTTGCTGATTGATGCAGATGCTATTAGCCCCAGGCTTGCTGGACCCAACAGCTGGGCACAATTACCTGGCCGAGTTGACACATTAGCCTAGCCATCACAAGCATAAATACTTGTACCTCACCAATAAACGTTTGCAGCTTGATCAGACCTCCTGTCTTGCTGCCATTCTTCGTGTCTCCTTGTCCCATACCATTCTTTTTCCCACAGGCTCGGAGGCCCCTGTTGACTGTCCTGCTGGACGGGACACCTAAACACCGACAAAAAATTATAAACCATACTAAGAAACTGGAAGACATGGACCAGTCCAATGAACAAACTAAAAACCAGGAGGAGATGCAGAACATGGAACAACTTATCAGAGCTGTCCAAACAAATATCATGAACTAACTTAATGAAGCAAAGGAAGAGATTAAGGATATTAAGAAGACACTGGGAGAACATTCTGAAGAAATTGTAAACATACATAAAAAAGTAACAGATAAGGTGGTGATAAAAGGCACAATCTAGGAAATCAAGACTACACTGGAAGCACATAACAGCAGATTTAAACAGGCAGAGGAAAGAATTAGTGATGTGGAAGACAGTACACCTGAAATCAAACAGAGAGTAGAACAGATAGATTTTTTAAAAATCCATCAGGGACATAGGGATTTGAATGACAGTGTGAAATGCACAAATATACATATTATAGGCATCCCAGAGGGAGAAGAGAAGGAAAAGGGCACAGAAGGGGTGTTGGAAGAAATAATAGCTGAAAACTTCCCAACCCTATTGAAGGAGATGGATGTACATGTCCAGGAAAAACAAAGAGTATAAATCCCAACAGGCTTACTCCAATACATATACTTGTCAAATTGTCCAATGCTCAAGAAAGAGAAAGAATACTGAAAGTGGCAAGAGAAAAGAGAACTATCACATACAAGGGAAGCTCAGTAAGACTTAGTGCTGATCGCTCATCTGAAACCATGGAAGCAAGAAGGCAGTGGTATGACAGAGTCAAGGTGCTAAAAGAAAAAACTTCCAGCCAAGAATTCTCTATCCAGCAAAGCTGGCATTCAAAAATGATGGAGAATTCAAAATATTCACAGATAAACAGAAATTAAGAGAGTATGCCAATAACAAACTTGCTCTTCAAGAAATACTAAAGGGAGTGCTGCAGGCTGAAAGGAAAAAAACAGGAGAGAGAGAATTGGAGGAGAGAGTAAGAAAAAAATAAGAGTATCATAAGAGGTTACTTTAAAAAATTCTATACCAACAAGATGGGCAATTTCGATGAAATGGACAAATTTCTAGAAACACACAAGCAACCTACATTGATGAAAGAAGAAAAAAAGTCAAAAGATCAATTACAAGAAGTGAGATTCAACTAGTCATCAAAAACCTCCCAACCAAAAAATCCAGGACCCCATGGCTTCACAGGTGAATTCTATGAATCATTCTGGAAGTATTAATACCAATCTTGCCCAAACTCTTCCAAAAGATTGAAGAGTAGGGAACATTACCTAACTCATTCTGTGATGCCAACATCACCCTAATATCAAAGCCACATGAAGACACCCAAAGGAATAAAAACACTACAGACCAATCACTCTAATGAACTTAGATACAAAAATCCACAGCAAAAATACTTGATAATTGGATCAAACAACACATCAATCAAATTATGCACCATGATCAAGTGGGTTTTATCAAGTATGTGAAGATGTTTCAACTTAAGAAAATAAATGAATGTAACACACCACATTAACAGGTCCTACACAATGGAGAAAATATTTGGGAATTACCTATCTGATAAGGGCCTAATATCAAGCCTATATAAAGAAATCTTACATCTCAAAAATGAAAAGATAACCCATTATAAAAATGGGGAAGAGATTTGAATAGACCCTTTTCCAAAGAGAAAATACAAATGGCTGAAAAGCACATGAAAAGATGCTCATTATAACTAGCTATTAGGGAAATGCAAATCAAAACTACAATGAGATATCTTTCACCTACTAAACTGCCTTTTCACTTTCTTGACAAACTACTTTGAAGCACAAAGTTTTTGATTTGAGGAGGTCCCAGTTATCTATTTTTTCTTTCATTGCTGTCACTTTGGGTGTAAAGTTTATGAAACCATTTCCTACTACAAGATCTCATAGATGCTTCCCTTACATTACCTTCTAGGAGCTTTATGGTATTGGCTCTTATATTTAGGTCTTTGATCTATCTTGACTTAATTTTTATAGGATGTGAGATGGTGATCCTCTCTCATTCTTTTGGATATGGGTATCCAGTCCTCCCAGAGCCAGTTGTTGAAGAGACTACAAGTGTTGGAGAGGATGTGGAGGAATAAGAACACTCATTCGCTGCTGGTGGGAATGTAGAATGGTGAAGCCATTGTGAAGGATGGTTTTCTGGTTCCTCAGTAAGCTAAGTGTAAATTTGCCATATTATTTGGCAATCCCACTACTAGGAATATATCCATAAGACATGAAAACAGGGATGCGACCAGATATATGCACACCAATGTTCATCATGGCATTATTCACAATTGCCAAAAGTTGGAAGCAACCCAAGTGTTCATCTATGGATGAATGGATAAACAAAATGTGGTATATACATACTGTGGACTATTACTCAGGTGCAAGAAAGAATGAAGTATTGACACATGTGACACCATGGGTCAATCTCAAACATTTTATGTTGAGTGAAGTAAGCCAGTCAATAAAGGACAAATATTGCATGATTTCACTGATGTGAACTAAGGATATTGAGCAGACTCTGGAAGTCTAGAGTTTATTCCGGAATCTGTCCCACTACCTAAGTATCCAGAATAAACCCAGGACAAACAATCCAAAGTGGCTAGCCTAGGGTTCACCCCAGAAGCTAGTGAGTGGCTTGTTAAGGAAGCTCAAGTCTGTCTGCCAGGAGCAGTGCAGTGGAAGGTCTTTTGTGGACTCCGCCAAGCCACTCATCTAGGGAGAGATGCCCTGACCAGCTTAGCCAAATGGGTTTTTGAGGGCCAGAGCCTGACAAAAACAATCAAGGAGGTCACCAAAAGTTTCTCCTTATACACTATTAATGACCCAAACAACTGGAGGCTTAATAAAGCTCCTCCCTGAAACTCTTCTGTCCAGCTGTGGGGATCATATCCTGGAGAGGACTGGCAGATAGACTTTACCCATATGCTATATTGCCAGGGATATAAGTACCTCTTTGTACTCGTAGATACTTTTACTGGGTGGGTGGAAGCATTTCCCACCAATGAGGTAGCTAAGGCCCTGCTAAAGGAAATCATCCCCAGGTTTGGATTAAGTCCTTCCAGACTTTACAAGTAAAATAACCCAAGGTCTATCAGCTGCCCTCAGAATTAAATATCATCTTCATAGTTCCTGGAGACCCCAATCCTCAGGGAAAGTAGGAAGAGCCAACTGAACCCTGAAACAAATTCTGGCCAAACTTTGCCAGAAAACTACATTGCCTTGGGTCACCAATCTACCCATGACTTTGCTGACGCTGCATATAGCTCCAAAAGACCCACTTCAGCTTAGCTACTTTGAAATGGTCTATAGATGATTGTAGGGTAAATGAAGACAGAATGCCCTTTCCATGAACCCGAGGCCCTGGAATGAGGATGGATTGGTCTGGCCAGTCACCTGACCCTCATAAACTGGGGGGTTGGATATAAGCATTGAAGGAACACCTGAAATAATAATCAGGAGGTCTGGTAATTGTTAACTAGTCCCACTGTTTGTAACCTTATAAAAGCTGACCATGTCTGTTAGGTGGCACAGAGCAGGGGATCGAGCATGGTGTGGTACCTCCTGGCTGCCACTGGGTCCTGTAAGTAGGCTGAGCACCCCCTGGCCTGCTGCCACGGGGTTCTGTGTATAAGTAATAAAGTCATGACTGTCACTGGGCTCCTGTGTGGTTTCTCTGGAATATCAAATTAGTTGGCTGGCCTTGACCACCTGCATTTCAATTGGTATAGTCGGCAAGGCCAGGGTGTCTACCTGTGTTACAGCAAACTTTCCTCATCCAGGATCTGGTACTAGATCAGGAGACCCAAGAACTCACCAAATATTTTATCAATATAGGAAAAACTCAACAAATCATCCAAGAGCTTGGGAACAAAATCCTCCCTAGCTCCAACTGTGAGCTCCCTTTGCCCAAAATTAAACCTGGAGACCAGGTTCTGATCAAAGCCTGGCAGGAGAACAGGCCTCATTCCCTATTAGAGCCAAAATGGAAGGGACATTACTCTGTGGGTCTGATCACTCCCACAGCTGTTAAAGTTAAAGGAATTGCCATCTGGGTGCACTTATCCTGAGTGAAGCCAGCTGTCCAAGGAATCGCCAACTCACTGGAAGCACCCGATGAGATGTTCGAAGGCCAGCCATTGGATGGTCTGAAATACCTCTTCAAGAAACAGTTAAGTAGTGTCTGTGTCAAAGCCAATACATAAATTGTGTGCTAGCCCCTCTAACTCTAGCCCAAATGAAGCTTCATGTAGTCTACTATATCATCCTATTGCTAGAGGGAGGGCAGGCCAGGCATCTACTTAACATAGTATCCCAACAACACCACAATGCTTACCAGCACTTAAGATCCACTCAAGGCTCAGCAACCTAGGGTAAGAATAGTAAGGGACTCAAACACTACCCAGTACTGTTGGGGGATGCCCTGCTAGCTCTTACAATACTCTAAAAACAACTTATGCTGACAAAATTACCCCACCAAAGATGCCATTGTCATGTCATTAACTAGACCCCTATGGCCTGGGAGGAGAAGCCAACCTTGTCTGGGACACCCAGAGAAGCATTCTGTTTAATGACTCAGGGCCTGACAGTTGTATGTTGGTACTGTCTGCTAGCAGGTTAACCAGTGAGCTGGTAACTGTAAGCTCTGAAAAGGGCTCCAGCTCACCAGTAACTAATCTTACATTTCCTGCTACTTTAACTATCAAGATGGAATTTTCTTTCTTTGTGCAGTTAAGGCCTACCTCTCCTTGCCTTCCCTTTGGACCAGCTTATGCTCACTAGCACACATCACCCCCTCGATCTAGTATGGTCCTGAAAACCTCACCATGCCATTTCCTGTATTTTTCTCACCATACAATAACTAAAAGGGCAGCACCTTTCCTCATCCCCTTCCTAGCCATTCTAGGCATAACCACCACTGTGGGAACTGAGGTTGGCAGTTTATACCAAACCCAGCAGGTCTACCACAATCTTTCCCTAGAGTTAACTTAACAGCATAGAAGAAATTAGCCAGGACTTAGAAGTCCTTAGACAGCAAACAGACTCTTGCCACTGTGGTGCTGCAAAATTGCAGAGCCCTAAACATGCTAAAGGCAGCACAGGGAGGAACCTATTTTTTCCTCAAGGAAAAATGCTGTTTCTTTGTAAATTGCTCCAGAATAGTTCTAGACAGCATTAGAAACCTGCAAGATGAAGCCCATCAACTTCAGGAGGATGCAGCCTCTGGAGGCACCTGGCCTTTCTCACGCTCATGGTCAGTATGTCATGGCTGTCCCCCTTTATGGGCCCACTTACCACAATCTATTTTAACATTTTAGTGAGACCATGTATCTTCAAAATTCTAAGTTTATTTCTTCCAGAATCAATGCCTTCCAGAACAAGGTATTAGTCATGCAGAGATTTCATCCAGTTCCAACTATGGTAATAGACCTGTCTTCTCTCAATTTCAATAGAACAGCCAGAGAGTTTCACACACATCAGGCAAGGAATACTGCCCCTAACCAGAAGGAAGCAGCTACAGATGAATGACCATTGCCCTTCAGCTCCCCCTTAAGAATAAGGGTGTAAACTCTCTGAGAGGGAAGTTGAAACAGGTTAATATAGGGAAAAAGGGAAGATGAGTCACAGCTGGGACACGGCCAGAGAACATGGCTATGAGACCCCACCCAGAAACCCCAAGGGAATGCAAGGGAATGCTGTTACTAAGAACAAAGCCAAAAAGACCCTGCCAAGACTCTGGCCACAAGGCCTCATTTGGAAGTCCTGGACAACTCCAAACAGGCCTTCCCATTGGTCCCAGATAACTCCAAACCAAAGGCTTCATCATTGGTCCCCTGAGAGCTAACAAGTGGGGATTGAAGGCAACCAATCAGAACAGCAAAGACCTAGGGCCCCCTCCCCAAAATTAGGAAAGGGGAGAAGTGAAAAACAGCTTCAGTAAAGGCAAGCCCCCAACACCAGGTGCTCCTCTTTGCCTGGAGGAAGCCTACATCCACATCTGGTATGCACTCTTCTCTTTTCTGTCATTTCTCAACAAACTATTTTTACTGGCCTAACTAAACTGCATGTTCTTAAATTCTTTTATGTGATATAGCCAAGAACCTAGAGGAATCCAGCACCTTCCAAGTTCAAAAGGACAAATATTGTATGATCTCACATATACAATAAATGTTAAATAATTTCAGTGGGTAAGTTCATAAAGTTAGAAATGAGAATGCAGGTTACCAGGTGCCAGGGTGCAGGTGGGGAAGTGATAGTTAATGCATAATTGGTAAGGAGTTTCTGTATGGGGTGATGGAAAAGTTTTGGTAGTGGATGGTGATAATCATGGTACAGCATTGTGTATATAATTAATAGTAGTGAATTATGTATCTGAATGTGGAAATTATGGAATATTTTAGGCTGCATATATGTTACCAGAATAAAAATAGCACCCACCCCCCCAAAAAAAGTGAGATCAGATGTAGTCTATATATTTTATTTAGGCTTTGGCTTTTGACAAAAAGAGGGACATACTTTTCTAATAAAATGGGACAAGGAAAGATGGGATAGGTGTAGTTCTGTACACATTTTTTTAGGTTGATGGGAAGGTGATTCAGCTCTCACCTGAAGGGATCTATTTTCTCAATGCACTTTTAGGTAAGATCATGGTGGTGGTTTGGAGCTGTGATCCAAGAAAACATGTTCTTAATTGTAATCCATTCCTGTGGTTGTGAAGCCATTGTAAGTAGGGCTTTTTGATAGTTACTTCAGTTAAGGTATGGCTAAACTCAATCAGAATGGGTCTTAATTCTATTACTAGGGTCCTTTAAAAGAAAATTAAATTCAGAAAGAAATCTAGAGTGAGCAGGAAGAAACTGAAAATCCATGGAACTTAGAAGAGAAGAGAGAGGCCAGGAGAGGCCTCTATGTGCATTGTCATATGACAGAGGTGTCCAGAACAAAGGATGACCAGCAGCCAGCCCCAGGAGGTCATTCTTCAGGAGGAAAGAATTGCTTTAATGATGCCTCAATTGGGACTTCTTCTAGCTTCAAAATGGTGAACCAATAAAATCCCATTGTTTAAGGCAACACATTGCATAGTATTTGCTTTAGCAAAGCAAAGAGGAAACTATAACAATCATCAAGTGAAAGAAGAAGTGAGGATTAGAAAAATATGGAGAAAAATAATTTCTAAGGAAATTATTTTATTAGAGAAACATGAACTCTGTGATTTCTGGACAGTGTTTATTACCTATTCAGAATGGGTATAATATTGAGTTTAAGATTATACTGTTGTGCCACTTTTTGATATTTTCTCCAGCAGCGCTCAGCCGTGTGGCAAAATTGAGCAAATATAAAACAAATGGTGGGGCTCATTCACTGATGGAATTTTTCCAGACAAAGGAGAAGGCAGTAAATGGGTTTAAGTTTTATTTTATTTTATTATAGAGCAACAATCTAAAGAAGATGAGGTAGAAGGACAGACAGTTGGATTTTTGTTTGTTGGATATTTGGGGAAGGGTGTTTGTTTACTTCAGAGAGGAAGGGATGGGATGAACAAACTGTAGGCCTGAATAAGGTGAAAGGACTCTTACATTGCATCAATTTGTACAAGTAGTCTGGCAGGACAGGAGGGTGTGGTCAGTTCATTTACCAGGCAATCAAGAAAATCTGTAGCAGCTATGAGCATGGAATTTAAATAAAAGAGAGACAATCACTGGTAAATGAGGCTACTGGCCCCTTAGTAGCAAGGAATGTTCCCAAAGTAAATGGAATGAGAGGACTCATGGGAGATGTGTTCCTCATTTATTTGTAAAGTTGTGTTTTATTATCTCCTTTCAAGATTGCTTTGAGAATTGAAGAAGATAATAGTGACAATTTAACATTTAAGTGGAATGTGCCAAGGCATGTTATAAGCATGTTATAATATTAATCTTCCACAAACTCTCTGAGGTTGACACTATCATCAATCCCACTTTCTAAAGAGCAAATGGGAGGGACAGACAGGATAGGCAAATTGCCTAAAGTGACTCATCTAAGAAGTGACAGACTTGGGGTTGAAACCAGGAATGCAGCTACAAGAACTGAGTGTTTAACACCCTGCTAGGAGGAGCTGTCTCAGCTTTTCCTTTATTGCCAAGTCAGGAAGACCCTTGAGAGAGAAATCTCCAGGCATGACTTGGGTGGTCCAGTGATTCTCAGTTAGGCTTGGAGAGTGAAAACTTCAAATACATTCATTGCACCAGTGGAAATGACCTCTATTAAGCTCCTCATTTTAAAGAGGTTAACACTCTTGTTATAAAAATGGTTCACCATTTTGGTCCAAAATACATATTGTGAAATTGGAATTGAAGCAGGCTAGTAAAATAGGGAATCAATAGACAGATCTGGAACCTGACGAGTCCACGTGGATATCGATACCCCCATGATGGCTGCTGGAAGACCCTCACATGATTCTGCCATCTAGAATGAGATTTCTCTGGAAGACAGGAGAAGTCCCGGATATTTTCCAGGGACATTATCATTGGGCCCTCCCTGGGGATTGATGGGTGGGGTAATCAATCAAAAGAGCAAACAGCTGGAACTCCTCCTGTGTCATTAGCAAAGGGGTGGAATAATTAATGGTTTAAAAATCAAGTGCAAAGGCTGAATCTCTCTCTCTCTCTCTCTCTCTCTCTCTCTCTCTCTCTCTCTCTCTCTCTCTCTCTCTCTCTCTCTCCCCTTCTGTGCCCTGCCTTTACTGTGCCCTGCCCTCCCCATGGATCAACACACAAGTAAAACCTGGGCATTTCTATAATGGAAAATTGTAGTATGTAAATCAGCCTTCTTTATCACTCTTCAGCCCCTTCCTCTCTACCTGGGACCTATGCTCTGTTATTTTCTCCCATTTTTCTTCCCTCCCCACCTTAATTAAATTACTGACCAAATCAACATGACGTGCTCTTGAAATTCATTTCCTGTAATTTAGCCAAGGACCTAGACAAAATCCAGTACCAAAATGATCTTGATTTGCTTGAGCTTCCATTTTATCCAGGGGATTATAAAGAAGAAACAAATGTTAACTGAAGCATGCTGACATATCAATGATCCTTTCCATTGTTGATAAAGACCCCTGTCCCTGTCCAGAAGGAAAAACTGTAACAAAGAAATCAGGCTGACACCAGCAAAGTCTGCTAATCCTATCGGATGGTCACAATCTCACGAACATCCTGGTTGCTAATTAACGAACTGGGCCTCAAGGACACCCTGCCTGGACAGTCCATCCCCCCACCCAGCTGGAGCTCACATAGTTCAGTTACCCATTGTTCTCACCCCTCCCCATTCCCCCACGCAGCTCCTTTGTCTCAAGCAGCCATATAAGTTGCTCCCCCAGCTCAACCTTTTGACCAGAAACCTCTTTTGGTGCTGCTCCTACATCAATGCAACTTTAGCTCAATAAACTTGCTCTGTACCCCTTTTTTAGTCTGTTTACTTTATTTGCAGCACATCAGTACAGATGTATATATATTTATATACACAGTACACACATACATAATACACATACATATTACTTTTTTCAATTTCCCTAATAGTCTTTCAGTGCCAGCTCTCCCCAATGCTTTGTAAAGTGAGTTATGAAGTACAATTCCCTAGAACGGTCCTGAGATGTCACACCAGGAGAAGCTTCCTGAGCTGCGCACCTCCAGCCGGGAGGGGGCGTATGAACCCCGCTTATTCTGATCAAACTGCCGGAAACGCCTCCGTGTTCAGCCCGGGACCGTGGCGCTGTCTGCAAGCTGAGAACAAGAACTTGGTCCTCGTTGGACCGGTCAGCGAGGGCCTTCTCCAATGTGAAGAGAAGATCCTTGTCTCCGTGGGATCCACGGAGGAAGCGCCTCTGGCTCTGGGTCAGCTCAAGCCATGTCCAAAGTGAGTAAAAAGCTTCCTGTTCGTTCCTGGTGTTGAGGGGGTTTTGTTCAGGCTTCTCCGAGATGTTTTTTTCATAACCAGGAAGTGCAGAGCCATTATTTTCGGCACTGTCCCAATGTGGTTTATTCTTTACTTTCTCAGGTAATCTTTTTAGCAAGACTTATTGCACCAAATTATCGATTCATTGAAAGGTTTGCCATCTCGAAAACTGGCATGCTGTAGGACTTTTTTACAGATTCAAGATTGTTCCTGGAGATAGTCCTGATACACAGAGAATTGGAAAAAGCATATATGGTATGAAAGAAGTATGAGAAAAGTTGGAGACAGGACGGTGCTGTCTGAGTCATATCGGAGCCTGAGTGGAAAATGGAAAATCGTGTCCCTAATAATTTTATAATGGGTAATTTTTCTTGCAACGCTAACATAATTGAAAAAATGTTGAAAAATTTACTTGTATGGGTAATACAACTCTCAACATTTTAATTTTAATATATTTACCCCCCAATAAAAATTGTAATAATTTTAATTTTTCTGCTTAAAAAGTCAACTGAATAAAAATTTGAAATATGCTACTTAATTTATCTTGTTTTCAATGGGGAAAATTGCCCTTTTGTGCAATTTCTTGTGCCCTTGTGGAGGTCATAAATTATTCTTAATGAAGTTCATCTTACTGAAATGTCTTTCATTTCACTGTGACTGACATTATTTACCAAACATATAGATTGATAGAGATGATACTTGCACAGCATGAGACTGTACTAAATGCCACTGAATTGTAGAATTGTACACTTATAAATAGTTAATTTTTTGATACATGAATTTTAGCTCAACAGGATATATATATATATCACCTCATTAGGATAAGATAACACTAAGAAAAATTAATGCATTAAAACTAATCAGTTTTTGAATATTGAAACAAGATGGTGAGTTTTAATTCCTACTGTTGCGTGCATAAAACTAAGATGAAATTTCTCGGACTTAAATTATCATTGTATTTAACAGCCATGTCAGAGGCTGCTTTTTGTAAATCAGCTGTATTCATTCAAAGTAAATTTCTTCTGTTAAAAATTCAGAATCTGAAAGCATTTAGTTTAATTTTATTTATCACCATTGGAAAGGTGAAATTAGGATGTCTCTTATCTCATTATTTTGCATATGCCATTTTCCTGTACTAATCAATATTTTCACCTGGTGAAGAACGCTTTCAAATTCTTTACTTTTCTCTTTCCCTACTTGCAAATTTGAAAATATATTCATATGTCTTGCTAAAATTTACATTAATCAAATATACTTTCAAAGTTACTTTTTCTCAATTGTGGTAAGCAAGGGGATAGATGTTCTAATAACCACCCACCTTTATTTTATTGTCAGGATTTTTTCTTGAGCTTTTTTGACTATTTTCTGTTGCTTCAATATATCATTCCACACTAAGTTGCATAAATATTTGCAATCTGCATCAAAAAGCTTTTGATTTCATTTTATTGTTTTGATAGTATATATACATTAGATACATCTTATATATACATTTGATAAATGTTCATTTGTGCACAAAATACCCTGACTACATTTGCTCTCCTCTTGGCTTGGCATATAAAGGTAAATCCCAGTACCTTATAACCCCCAAGCACTTCTCGACTTGCAAATGCCTGCCATGATCAAGTCATTACCTGGTGTCCCCATAGACACTAAGATCTCCCAGTAGACTCCTGGAGGGGAAAGAGACAGTGAGAAGATCCCCATACTCTGGCCGAGCTTCTCTTTGTATGACCCCTGAAACACATTTGCACAGACTGACAAAAGACAGCCAAGTACAGAAAATCTGAAGTGAAACCTGAGGCCATAGAGAGTGAGCCTAAGCAGAAATTCTGGAGTAGAATCCCTTGACTTGGAGGAGGGAGTTTTACAAGTAAATGACCTCCTCTATTTCATGGGGCAAAGGGCAGTCAGTCTTCAGCACTTGCAGTGGAGAAAGGTGTTCCTTTGAAAAACTGGAATATAAATATCCCACTATTTCCAGAAACACTCCAAATCATTCAGGACACCAAAGGCATATATAGTGCTATTAACGTAGTATTCACATATTCCTCCTAACAATCACGGTCTTACAAGTGTGATTAGTTTCACAACTTTTGTTGAATTGTACTTTGCCAAGGAATTTTAGGAGAGTTTTGGATTAGATTTGCCCTCTGAGTGCTTTAATGGCATGGTTGCAACATGGGTGTTTTTATTTTTTTATTTTATTTATTTATTTATTTTTATTATATATCCCCCCCCCCCTTTCTGCTTGTTCTTGCTGTGTTGATTTTTGCATTCTTCTGTGTCTGCTTGTCTCCCCCCCGCCGTTGCGGGGGCCTGCCGAATCAGCTCATTGCGCGGCGGCCTTTCCTGCTCGCGGGCGGCTTGCCCTGCCCGTGGGGGCTTGCCCTGCCATGGCGGCTTGCCTTCTCAAGGTGGTCTGCCCACTCACCCGGGAACCGAACCCGCGGCCTCCCACATGGTAAACTGGCGCTCTACCAATTGAGCTAGCTACAGCCGGCCCCGGACATGGGTGTTTTTAAAAGTAACTTATTTTGAAATAATTTCAATGTATAAAAAATTGTGAGAGAAGTACAAAGAACTCCTGATTCCCTAGTTATTGTTTGACCACATTTGCCTATTAAATATTTCACAAAAATTACTCCATTGTATTTATCTCCAAAACTAAAGACATTCTCCTAGAAAACCCAAAATCAATAAATCAGTAAACTTTACTTTTTTCACTGTAATCTAGCCAGAGACCCCTTCACCTCTAACCCACTGTCCCAACCACCCTAGACTGTCTTAACAGTATCTGTTTTTCCATTGTCATCCACTTCATTCTGTATCTACTTCAACCTGGAACTCTTCTTGAGATGTTCTCTCCCTTTCACATCTTTGACAGAATTAAGGAACACAGATGTTTCCTCTTGAGCTGATTCAGGCTCTGCATTCCCAGCAGGAACATCACAGCCTGAAGCTATGCAGCCCATCAAGAGGGATGTGAGATCCACCCACCCCTCACACTTGTGATGTGGACTTGATAACCGGGTAAAATTTCTGCCAGGTTCCTCCACACGCAAAAACATGTTTGGCTTTGTAATGAATGACATTTTATGAGGGCATATTCTGAGATTGTGTCAATACTTTTGTCCCCATCCAATTTCTGCCTACCAGCCTTGCTGTTCACTGATGATTCTCACCTGACTCAGCCACCACTCTGATGGTTGCCAAATGGTGATTGTTTTCCATTTCCATTACTGCTTCTATATTTTGCATTTGTCTACCATACAAGAGCTTGCTATCTACTGATATTTGTCTACTTCTCTATCAGCCTATATAAATATATCCATCTATATCTATGTATTTCCTAAACATTTGAGAGTAGATTGGATACATCCTGATCCTTTAACACAATACTGCCATGTGCATTTCTGAAAAAAGAATGTTTTCTAATATACCCACCTTAAGTACAGCTTTCATATTAAAGAAATTTAATATTGTTATAAAGCTTAGTCTATATTCCAATTTTTCATATGTCCAGTAAGATCCTTTTGAGTCTTTGCTCCTCCGTTATTAAGTTCCATCTAGGATCATGTATTGCATTTAATTGATATTGACACTTTAGTTGCTTTTTAAAAAAATCTATTATTTTTTATTTTTAAAAAAGCTTTAGATTACATAATTATATTTAGTTACATCAAAAATATAGGGGATTCCCATACGCCCCACCTGCTCCCCCTTCCACACTTTCCCACATCAACAACATTTTTCATTAGTGTGGTATATTTGTTAAAATTGATGAATACATTGAAGCATTGCTACTAACCATGGACTATAGTTTACATTATAGTTTACACTCTGCCCTGCACAATTTTATGGGTTTTGACAAAATGTATAATGGCCTGTATCCATCATTGCAATGTCATGAAGGACAATTCCAATGTCCCAAAAATGCCACTTTTTTTTCCCTCTCCCTCCCCTCAGAACCTCTGGTGGCTACGGCTTTTATATCAATTATGCAACTTCTTCCATTGCTAGAATCATAATAAGTCTATAATAGAATAATAATAAGGCTATTTTAGTCTACTGTCCATTCCCTAATCTTGAGGATTTTGGCATGGTGATGCCCACTCTGTTTCCAATTGAGAGAGGGCTTAGATCCCATGGGGCAGATGGATGGAACTGTCTTGCTTGCGGAAACATATACTTCCCATCTCTGCCACTCCCAAGCATACCATTTCACTGGGATTAATCACATTCACAGTGTTGTGCTGTGCTCACCACCATCCATTACCAGAACTTTCCCGTCAATCCAAATAGAAATACTATACCCGTGATGTATTAACTTCCCATTGCCCTTGCACCAGGTAAGCTGTACTCTACTTTTTGTCTCTGAATTTGCATATTCTTGTTCTTTCAAATAAGTGAAATCCTATAGTGTCTGTCCCTATGAGTCTCACTTTCACTTAGTGTGACATCTTCGAGTCCATCCATGTTGTAGCATGTATCAGAACATTCTTTTTACAGTTGCTATAAACATCAGAGTGCAATTATCTGTTCAAGTCCCTGCTTTTCAATTCTTTTGGTTATATACCAAGAAGTGGGATTTCTGGGTCACATAGTAATTCTATTTTCAACTTTCTGTGGAAGTGCCAAACTTATTTCCACAGTGCCTGCACCATTTTATGATGCTACTGGCCAGGTAAAAAGGATTCTATTTATGCGAATCCTTGCAAACACTTATTTTGTTTTTTTTGTTTTGTTTTTTGTTTTTTTAAATAGACATCCTAATGGGTGTAAGTGGTATCTCCGTGTAGTTTTGATTTGCATTTCTCTGA
>PVKH010018609.1:0-15086 GCA_004027955.1 Chaetophractus vellerosus | reverse complement strand
GGGCAGACCGCCTTGAGAATGGCAAGCCGCCATGGGCGGGCCAGAGCCGCCGTGGGCAGGGCAAAAAACTGCCACGGACAGGGCAAAAGCCGCCACGGGCAGGGCAGGTCGCCCACGAATGGAGCGCAGCCAGCCACCCGCGAACTGAAAGCCGGCCGTGAATGGAAGCAGAAGCCGCCCACAAGCGGGGAAAGCCGCGCCTGCGCAGTGACCAGTCTCAGCGCGTCGCCGCAGCGGGGGGGAAGGGGAGATATGTAATAAAATAAATAAATCTAAGAAAAAAAAAGAAACAAAAGTAGTTTTTAAATTAATTCTGGTGCTGAAAATCATAGCATAGAGGAAGGTTCATCTAGAAGGTAATAACCTTGCTGGAGCAAAATTTTTTATTTTTATTTATTTTTTATTTTTTAAGATTTATTTATTTTCTTTATATATTCCCGCCACCCCCCAAATTTTTTTCCAGAGGTTTTTTTTTTTTTTTAAAGTAACATGTCATGTATAATTGAATCCATGATCTAACACACTGATTCAATCATGATGTACATTTATTAATGCCTCAGTGGTGATTATCATTCAGTTGACAGTTTTTACTTTCTGGAATCATATGTGCTAAACATTTTTAAAGAATGAAAAATTTGGTCCTATAAAAATAAGCTAATGTATTTAAAAACACTCTTTTTTCACTTCCCTTTAGATACTTTTCAGGAGACTTTTTTATATTCTTTATTTACACTTTTTTTTTTTTTAAGATTTATTTATTTTATTACATATCTCCCCTTCCCCCGCTGCGGGGACGCGCCGAGAGTGGTCACCGCACAGGCGCGGCTTTCCCCGCTTGTGGGCGGTCTCTGCGTCCGTTCACGGCCGGCTTTCAGTTCGCGGGTGGCTAGCTGCGCTCCATCCGCGGGCGACCTGCCCTGCCCATGGTGGCTCTTGCCCTGTCCATGGCAGCTTCTTGCCCTGCCCACGGCGGCTCCGGGCCCGCCCATGGCGGCTTGCCATTCTCAAGGCGGTCTGCCCGCTAGGAGAGGTCCCTGGGAATCGAACCCGGGGCCTCCCATGTGGTATGCCGGCGCCCTATCCACTGGGCTATCGAGCCGGCCCCTCTTATACACTTTAAAGAACTTACAGTAATTCTATTCATCTGACTCTGTGTAAAACTATATGTTCCAAATAAATAATAAAAATCATTAAAGTTCTATATTCTTTTTCCCATCTTAGAATTTAAAATTTGATTGCCTTAGAGAAAGTTTTGACACTCATATTAAGATAGCAATAAAGCTATATTGAAGGATACTTGTGTAAAACCAGGCAGTATAAGTCTGCTTATATTAGGGAGGAAAAGAACTTACATACTTCCAGAGCCTTGAAGTAAGTCCACAATTTAATAAGTACATGTTGTGAAGGAGTAGATGAGTATGGAGACTTTAATTCTCTGTCCATAATATATCAAATGGACAAGAAGTAAATATATAGAAGACCAAAATTACATAATTGTATAACTACTAAGGTAATTTCTATATATTCAAACTCTATATCCCAAAAATGTGGATTTTACATTCTCAGTACCCATGAAACATTCACAAAAACATTGACCATTGATCATCAAAGGAAACCTCAATAATATTCTAGAAAATGGTACAAAAAACATTCTGATCATAATGAAATAAAGTATTATTTAACAAAGTTAGGACACAAAAAGGCCTTTTCATTTGGAAACTTTAAATCTCTCAATTGCTAAGTCAAAAAGGAAATAAAATGGAAATTACAGAATTTTTAGAAAACAAGGACAATGAAAATACTAATTTGAGCAGAACTTGAGGGATATAACTAAAGCAATGCTCAGGAATATGCATAGTCTTATACAGTTAAAGCAATACAAAATAAAGAATATAAAAAAGGATGTTTATGTGGGAGGTGTGGGGAGTGGGGCATATGGGAATCCCTATAGTTTTTGTGTAACATTTATGTAATCTAAGTATCTTTTTAAAAATTTTAAAAAAAATTTTAAAACAAAAGTAAAGCACCTGACTCAAAAATAAGAAAAACAAAATAAACCTGAAAAAAACAAAGATGAATGATTTTTAGAAAGAAGAGATTAATGAGTTTATAACTGAAAAACAGTGCAACCAAAGGTAAATCAGAAGGTGGTTTTCTGTAGAAAAATAAAATAAACCAGTAATCCAATATCACCAAGGAAAAATAGGGGTGGAAGAGCCCAAATATATACTGTGAGAAATAAGGGGAATAATCAGAGAAACAGAGCAAATTAAAATAATAAGATAATTTTGTTGAACTCTTGCAGATAGATTTGAACTTGGGTGAAATGGATTAATTTTCTAAGAAAATATAATTTAACAAAACTGACCCTAAACATGATAGAGTAGCCAAACAAACCCATTTCCATAGAAGAAAGAGAAATAGTTTTTCAAAGATCTTCCCCCACTTTATAGTAATAGTCATTGATAGTCTCACAGTGGAATTTTATCAGACCTCCCAATAAAGTCAGGAATGTGACTTTAAACCATTCCTGAGAACTCATACTGTATACTGTGTACTCAGATAAATTCCAAATGGCTCAAAGGTTTAAATATTTGGTTTTTTTTTTTAAATAAAATAAACCAGAAGAAAATATGGAGAATTCCTTTATGACTTGGAGTGGGAATGTCTTTCTAACTGACTCAAAATCTATAACACTAAAAGAAAAAAGTGAGAAAAAGGCTTTATGCCAGCTGTTCTGCTTAGAGTGATGGAGTTTCATAGACCAATGTAAAACTACCATGCACCTGAAGCATTTTTGTCAGTATATCTTTTTATATGGAAAGATTATCCTATTGATATATTTTAATAATTCCTTGTATTTAGTTTATAATATTATGATTTATATTTTAATTTTTCCTTATAAGCAATAATTTTATACTTATATAAACTACCCCAACATCTTTCCATAGTGAAAATAAGGTTTCTAGAGGAAACAGGAGAAAGAGGTCCTGTCTTTGAGAAGATTTCTTCTTGGTCACACAGGCAGAATTGTTTAATCTCTACAAATTGGTTCACTAGAAAGTGGAAAATACTCTGCATGTTAACATGGGGAGATGTTTATATATATGTTTTCTTTCAAAGTGCAAGTATGACTTTTGCTGGATCTGTCTAGAAGAATGGAAAAAACACAGTTCTTCCACTGGAGGTTATTACAGATGTACCCGGTATGAAGTCATTCAGCATGTGGAAGAGCAATCCAAGGAAATGACCGTGGAGGTAAAGAGAACTGTTTAAGCTAAAGAACTCTGTCTAAGCCACTTAATGTCATTGAAAGTATTTTGCATTTCTTTTCCTAGCTTCATCTTAATGAGGCATCAAATTGAATACAGTTTAAAATAGACTTTAAATAAAACAGCTCTATAAACTCCAAGAGCTAGTTTTTTTTTTTTGTTTCCTTTTTTTTTTTTAATTTTAGTGAAGATAAGAAAAGTTTTATATATCTCAGCCTGCCTCTGTAATGACTTAAAAACAATTTTAATAGCTAGTAGTTTTTCTAAGAGTCATTTATGGACTTTTGTTTCCTAGGCTGAGAAAAAACACAAACGATTTCAGGAACTTGACAGATTTATGCACTATTACACAAGATTTAAAAACCATGAGCATAGCTATCAGGTATGTCCCAAACCACTTCAAATAAACTGAGTTGTACTGTTGTGAATAAAGAGAGTGGTTTAAATGATTTGTTTCTGTTCCTTTAGTTAGAACAACGCCTTCTTAAAACAGCCAAAGAAAAGATGGAACAATTGAGTAGAGCTCTCAAAGAAAGTAAGTTTTAAATGGTGTGTGTGGTAATTAATGTAAAATATTCTTCCAAACTTAAGGCACTTCACTGGTAGGAGTCTAGGCCTTTAAAGAATATATTATCCCTATTAGCCCATTCTGCTGTTTGATTTCTCTGTAGCTTTGAGTGCAGCTAAGCATATGTGGCCTCTGTGGTTGGATTTTCCACCTGGCTTATCTAACATGCTCTTCTTAGTGCAGCCCATAGTAATACCAGTGAACACCCATCATAATTTTGCTTACTCTTTGTCACTGCTGACACTCTACTGTATTGGAAAAAGTGGATAGACTCCCAAGGGGACCCCTGACCTAGGCAAAGAAGCAAAATACATATGCTAGCCAATATTCATGTAAATGAATATCCAAAAATTCTTGAGAAAATTTAACAGAGTGCCTAATGGAGTGGAAGTCAACTACAGTTTTGGGAGAAATCATCTGACTGGTAATGGATGTTTAGGGTCCTGAAGTGGAAGTTCTAAAAGAACATTCCTATAGATGAATTGAATATTGATTACATCATTTTAATTTAACCTCCCACAACAACCACACACAGTTCAGGTTCTAATATGTTTGTTTTTAAAAGTCACATTTTTAAAATGGTCATAACATATATATAAAGGTAGGTTTTAAGCCTAAAAATATGATGTTGTATTTGTCCTGTTTATAAAAATTAGTTACAACACCTTTTCTTAAGAATAATTCCCTAATTAAGACAGTAGCCATAATTAAATAAATGAGAGTGGGGAAAAATATGTCAGTAGCAGCTTAGTTTCCTTGTTACTTACTAGCTCTTAGACTTTATTAATGATAAAAGTACATCCCATTAATATCAAATTCTTAAAGTATTGTCCACAGTAAAAATTAAAAAGAAAAAACTCTTACTGATTCTATATTTCTTCAGCAGGGATTTTTGTGTTTTATCATTGATACATTCCCAAGGCTTAGAAAATGCTTGACACAGTAAAACACCCAACAGATATTTGTAGAGGTGAATTACTGCTGCTTTTCAACATTCTGGAGATTTCAGGCAGGGAAGTAAGATGTGAAGATGTCAAAATAAGGTGTGAAAAAATGTGAAAGTAAGATGTGAAAAAGAATTAAAACATTTGAGAACTGGAAAGGAAGAAACAAAACTTTACACACATCTCACAAATATCATAATGGGGGAGTTGTTTTGTTTTTCTTTGTATCTTCCTTAGTTCAAATACCTACCCTAGGGATTCAGTGCACTCAAATTTTGGTGTGGTTTGTGTGCCATTTTATATACCTAAACATGCAATTCCTTTCTACAGGCTTACAGAATAATCTGCTTTTCAACAGTGCTTATGAACTTAGATTCTATTACTTACTTTTTATTTATTTGCAGTTAAAGAAAAAGTTTGAATGTTTTAATGATATAATGATTTTTTAGGAACAGTCTCATATTAAGGCACTTTCTCCCTCCCTCCTTCTCACTCTTCCTCCCATTCTTTCTTTCCCTGAAGTTTTTTTATTCAGTAGCATTAATTCCCCATTTGTTTCCCAAAATGTATCTTTTTCCTTACAATGTTGTTTTTACAGAGTCATAATGATACTTTTTTCATAGCAAGCAATTTTGCAAGGCATTTATTTGCTCTAACTCTTAAGCAGCAAAATTCCTCTAATGATAATATGAAAAACTTAGTAGTGTTTTGGGGTTGACCTAAAGCTAGGTTTGTTTACTTACCAACAGGGTAAGAGAAGAATCCAGGATTAGTGTGTGCATTCTTTCATGACTACCATCAGGGCTCTTGGTCCACTGCAGCATGTGCTTCATTTTTAAAAGCATATATGTCAAGTATGCATGTTTTATATAGGCTTTAGTCTACATAAACTAGGTTTTAGTTCAAATCAGTACTCTCATATAGCTGCATCAAACTGTTTATTCTAGGGATTCTTCTTCCTTTTTTTTTTCCTTTTCCTTTTTTTTTTTTTTTTAAGAAACCGTAGTTGCTTAATTAATTTTATAAGGGCATATTTATAAAGTAAATTTCACTATGCCTAAATTCTTTATAGCTGAAGGAGGCTCTCCAGATACCACTTTCATTGAAGATGCAGTTCATGTGCTCTTAAAAACTCGACGCATTCTCAAGTGTTCTTATCCATATGGATTTTTCTTAGAACCTAAAAGCACAAAGAAAGAAATATTTGAACTCATGCAGGTAACTTTTAAATTAATGTAACTTTTTAATTAAGTTTAAATGGTAGTCGTTATAAAAAAACATTTTTCTCCTTTCAAACATACCACTTAACTAAATTTTATATGAATTAGGCAATTTTGTTTTCATTTTTAGAATGGTTTTAAAATAAAAGATTACCAGTAATAAACTGAAATTATCTTTAAAATTGTCATTCTTCAGGTCGGAAGGAGTTATGATCTATGCAGGCATTTCCTACAGGATTTATTTCCTGGTTGTACAACTCAAAGTTTTATAGTATTTAGGGGAGTAATTTGGCTCAAGTGGTTGAGCACCTGCTTCCCACATGGGAGGTCCCAAGGTCCCAGGTTGGGTCCCCGGTGCTTCCTGGAAAAAAAAACAAACAACAAGTAAACAAACAAAAACACCAACTCAGGGGAGTTGATGTAGCTTAGTGGTTGAGCTTCCCTCATATGAGGTCCCCGGTTCAATCCCCAGCCCCGGTACCTTAAAAAAAAAAAAAAAAAAAACAGATATAGTATTTAAAAAACCAGGTCCTGGGAGGCAACTCAGGACTAAAGAGATCCAAACCTCTCAATCTCCCTATCTACTAACCAGGACCAATTGATGAAGATGCACCTCCCCAGAAAAGGGGAGAGAGAGGAATGTGACCTAAGGCTTACTCAGCTTTTGACCCACAGATTTGGTCTGCTGTGTCCCATGAGCCCTTCCTGGTCATATGAGGCCATGCCATTTTTACCTTGGGAGCCAGCTCAAGCCTAAAGAGATTTGGGACTAAAGAGATCCGACCATCTCAGTCTCCTCTCTACCAACCAGGAATGATTGTTGAGGATGCTGAGAGGAGTAGAATTATTTCCTTCCAGGGAAAAGGGAGGAGGCTGCCAGCAAAGGAGAACTATCTCTGAGAAAGTTTGAATTACAAGGCTTTTAGCCTCCAGGCAGGAACCTATTATCACATTGATCCAGTCCCTGTTGCAGTAAACACACTCCAACCAGGCATTGAACTGAGAAGACTGTCAAAGCACACCATGTGCTGGCAGACCAAGGAAGGGCATGCAAGGAAATTAAAAGTAAGGGAGGAATTTTCCAGCTTTTATAGCCTTCCTCCCTGAGGTTCTAGGAAACAACTCTGCATCCCTATACTAGGTCTAGAGCCTAGTTTTGAGCAACTAACCAGGACAATCATAAAGACCCAGATTGACCCAAGAATCAAAGAGCAGCAATAACGCACAGCCTCCCACCACTAAATACCTACAAAACAGAGAATTTGAGCATCTGAGTAAAATCAGCATCCTAATCAGATGCCTAGACATCAGCAGAAAATTACAAGCCATACTAAGAAAATGGAATACATGACCCAAGAAAAGGAATATGTCAAAGCCCCAGAAGAGACGCAGGATTTGAGACTAATTAATGAGTGGAAAAGCAATATGGCTAAAGAGATAACATCAAGAAGACATTGAGAGAGTACCAAGAAGAATTTGAAAACCTGAATAGAAAAGTAACAGAGCTCATGGGAAAGAAAGACACAATAGGAAAGATCAAAAACACATTAGAGGCATACAACAGACACAAAATGATAGATGAAAGAGTAAGTGATACTGAAGACAGAATTGCTGAAATAGACAAGAGAAAAGAACACATAGAGAAAAGAATGGGGAAAATTGAGCAGGGCCTTAGGGAGTAGAATGGCAACATGAAATGCAACAAATACATGTCATAGGAGTTCCAGAAGGAGAAGAGAAAAGTGTCAGAAAGAGTATTTGAGGGAATAATAGCTGAAAATATCCCAACTCTCACAAAAGAAATGAACTTACATGTCCAAGAAGTATAGCATACCCAATCAGAATATATCCGAATAGACCTACTCCAAGACACATATTACTGGAAATGTCAGACATCAAAGATAAAGAGAACATTTATGTAATCAATGTATCCTAAGGGGGAAAAAAAAAGATAAAGAGAAAATTCTGGGAGCAGCAAGGCAGAAGGAAACCATGGTACAAGGGATGCCCAGAAAGACATAGTGCAGATTTCTCTTCAGAAACCATGGAGGCTTAAAGACAGATTATGATACAATTAGAATACTTAAAGAGAAAAACAGCCAGTGGAGAATTCTTTATCTTGCAAAATTGTCCTTCAAATAGGAGTGTGAGTTTAAAATATTCACAAACAAATAGAAACTAAGAGACTTTGTAAAAAAGAATCCACCTTTGCAGGAAATATTAAAGGAAGTCTTAGAGCCTGAAAGAAAAAGACAGGAGAGACAGGCTTGGAGGAGAGTATAGAAGAAAGATTAGCAGAAAGGATAACCAAAAGAATAAAATGACAGACAAAAATAAGATAGGACATGAAAACCAAAGAATAAAATGGTGGAAGTAAATAATGCATTTACAGTAATATCATTGAATTACTGATTAAACTCCCCAATCAAAAGATACAGGCTGGGAAGCAGATGTGGTTCAAGCAGTTGGGCACCCGCATACCACATGGGAAGTTCCAGGTTTGGTTCCTGGTACTTCCTAAAGAAGACAAGCAAGACAGAAGGCTGACACAACAATATGACACAACAAAGAGACACAAGGAGGAAAACACGATGAGATACACAACAAGCAGGAAACAGAGGTGGCTCAAGCAATTAGGCGCCTCCCTCCCACATCGGAGGTCCCAGGTTCGGTTTCCGGTGCCTCCTAAAAAGGACACAACAAACAGACACAGAGAGCAGACAGTGAGTGCAAACAAAGGGAGGGTGGGGAATAAATAAATAAATCTTTGAAAAAGAAAAAGATCTACACCGACAGAATGGATTTAAAAACATGAGCCATCCATATGCTGATTACAATAGACTCACTTTAGACCCAGGGTTACAAACCGGCTGAAATGGAAGGGTTGGAAAATGATATCCCATGCAAATATTAAAGAAATAGAGCAGGGTGATCTATACTAATATTGGATTTTAAAAAAACACTTTAAATGGAAAAAAGTTATAAGAGATATAAAAGGGACAATCTACCCAGAAGAAGTAAGTCATAAATATCTATGCATCTAACCAGAGTGCCCCAAAACACATGAGACAAACTTTGGCAAACCTGAAAGGAGATTGCCAATAGACATTTCTACAATAATCATTGGAGACTTCAACACACCACTCACATCATTAGATTGATCAACTAGACAGAAGATCAACAAGGAAACAGAGAACTTGAACAATATGATAAATGAGTTAGACCTAACAGGGATATATAGAATGTTGCACCCAAACTCAGCAGATTATACATTCTTCTCAAGTGCCCATGAATTTTCCTCCAGGATAGAACACTTGTTAGGTCACAATGCAGCTCTTAATAAATATAAAAAGATTGAAATTATACAAAGCACCTTCTCAGATCATAATGGAATGAAACTGGAAACTGGAAATCAAGAGATAGGAAAGAGGTAAATTAGCAAATGTGTGGAGGCTAAATAACACACTCCTAAATAATCAGTGGGTCAAAGAAGAAATTGCAGGTGAAATCAGTAAATACATTGAGACAAATGAAGACAAGAACACAATTTATCAAAATTAATGGGATACAACTAAAGCAATCTTGAGAGGGAAATTTATAGCCCTAAACGCCCATATTAAAAAAGAATACTCGGGAGTGGATGTGGGTCAAGTGATTGAGCATCTGCTTCCCACATGGGATGTCCTGGGTTCAGCTCCTGGTACCTAAAAAAAAAAAAGAAGGCAAACAAATGAAAAAACCAACTCAGGGGAACTGATGTAGCTCAGTAGTTGAGTGCTGGCTTCCCACACACACAGTCCTGCGTGCAATCCCCAGCCCCCATAACTCAAAAAAATAATAAGAGAAAGAAGAAGGAGCTAAAATCAAAGATCTAACTGAACAGCTGGACAAACTAGAAAAAGAACAGCAAAACAATCCCAAAGCACGAAGAAGGAGAGAAATAATAATGATTAGAGCAGAAATAAATGAAATTGAGAATAACAAGAACAACAAAAACAGTAGAGAAAATCAACAAAACCAAAAAATGGTTCTTTGAGAAGATCAGTAAAATTGATGAAACCTTGGCTTGACTAATAGAGGAAAAAAGAGAGATCATGCAAATAAATACAATCAGAAATGAAAGGGGGTAAGTTAAATATAAATGTAAAGGATCATAAGAGAAAATCAAGAAAACAAAAAGCTGTTTCTTTGAGAAGATCTGTAAAATCAACAAACCCTTAGCTGGTCTAATAGAGGAAAAAGAGAGAGAAGATGCAAATAAATAAAAAATGAAAGGGGTGGGGGAGTTACAACGACCCCATAGAATTAAAAAGGGTCATAGGAGGATATGAGAAACTGTATGCCAACAAACTAGACAACCTACTTGAAATGGACAAATTCCTAGAAATGCATAAACAACATACACTGATGCTACAAGAAATAGAAAAACATAACAAACCAATCACATTTAAGGACATTGAATCATCTTCAAAAATCTCCCAGCAAAGAAAAGTCCAGGACCAAAGGGCTCCACACGTGAATTCTACCAAGCATTTCAAAAAGAACACCAATCCTGTTTAAACTCTTCCAAAAAATTGAAGAGGAGGGAAAATTACCCAACACATTTTATGAAGCCAATATTGCTCTAATACCAAAGCCACATAAAGACACTACAAGAAAAGAAAATTACAGACCAATCTATCTAATGAACACAGATATAAAAATTCTAAACAAAATACTTGCAAATCAAATCCAACAGCACATCAAAAGACTTATACATCACGACCAAGTGGGATTTATTCCTAGTATGCAAGTGTGGCAGTTTGAGATTATTTATGAATTCCAAAAAGAGAGATTATATTTGTAAACTGGTCTGTTCCTCTGGGTGTGATACCCTTTGATCATATTAGATTCAGCTGAGATGTCTTTGATTAAATTATGTTAAGATTAGGGCTTTTATTTGACCATGTCATTAGGGCATGCAGGGTTGAGGCCCCCTTTGTGGGCTATATAAATGAACAGTCAATCAAGGAGACACACAGAAGAAGACACACGGGGATAGAGAGAGCTTGATCCTGGGGCTCCAGAGAGAGATGAGCCATTTGCCTGATAGCTTGCAGCTGAAGAGACCGGAGCCCTGAGCAGCTAAGAAGGCCTGGAAAGAAACGAGCCCTCCAGCCTACAGCTGAGATCAGAAGAAGCTGGGCCCATGGAGCCTTAGGAAGGAAGAGAAAGGCTGAACCCTCACAGATATGTCCCGCCATCTTATTGCAACATGTGACAACAGAGTTTGGTGAGGAAGTAACCTTGAGTTGGACTCTGTAGGGCCTTGCCAACCATAAGCTTCTACCCCAAATAAATACCCTTTATAAACGCCAACGTATTTCTGGTACTTTGCATCAGCATCCCTTTGGCTGACTAATACAGCAAGGCTGGTTCAACATAAGAAAATCAAAGTAATACACCAGGGAAACGGATGTGTCTCAAGTGTTTGAGCTCCCACCTGCCACATGAGCAGTCCTGGCTTTGGTTCCCGGTGCCTCCTGGAGAAGATGAGCAAGAAAGTGAGCTTCCATGATGGGCTGTTGCGGTGAGCTGATGCAATAATACGATGCAACAATTTGACACAAAGTGGAAAGACAATGATAGACACAACAAGGCAGGGAGCTGAGGTGGCTCAAGAGATTGAACACCTTTCTCCCACATGGGAGGTCCCAGGTTCAGATTCTAGTGCCTCCTAAAGAGAAGACCAGCAGACACAGAGAGCACACAGCAAATGGATACAGAGAGCAGACAGCAAGTGCAAACAATGAAGGGAGAGGGAATAAATAAAATAAAGTAATACACCACATTAACAATTTCAAGGAAAAGAAACACATGATCAACTAAATTGGTGCAGAAAAAGCATTCGACAATCTCCAACATCCTTTCTTGATAAAAACATTTCAAGAGATAGGATTAGAAGGAAGACTCCTCAGTATGCTAAAGGCACATATGAAAAATCCATAGCTAACAATCGTACTCTAAGATCGAGAACAAGACAAGAATACCCACTGTCACCATTGTTATTCAACATTGTAGTAGAAATTCTAGCTAGAGCAATTAGACAAGAAAAAAAAATTAAAGTCAACCAAATAGGAAAAGAGGAATTAATACTGAGCTGGATATCAGGGAACAAATTCCATTTACAAGAGCAACAAAAAGACTCAAATACCTAGGAATCAATTTAACCCAAAGGAATACAGGACCTTCATGCAGAAAAACACAAAATAACGCTAAAAGAAACCAATGAAGACCTAAACAAATGGAAATACGTTCTGTGTTCATGAAGTGGAAGACTAAATATCATGAAGGTGTCAATCCTCCCCAGACTGATTTATAGATTCAGTGCAATACCAATCAAAATTCCAACAGCCTACTTTACAGAATTAGAAATGGCAATTATCAAATTCATTTGGAATAGCCAAAAGCATTCCAAAAAAGAAGAGCAACATGGGAGGAATTTCACTGCCTGGCCTTAAAACATATTACAAAGCTACAGTGGTCAAAACAACATGGTACTGGCATAAAGATAGACACATTGATCAGTGGAATGTAATTGGGAGTCCAGAAATAAACCCTTACCTCTGTGGCCAACTGGTTTTTGACAAACCTACCATGTTAACGGGACAAAACAGTCTCTTCAACAAATGGTGCTGGGAGAACTGGATACTTATAACTAAAAGAATGAAAGAGGACCCCTGTTTCATTCTCTATACCAGAATCAACTCAAAGTGGATCCAAGACCTAAATATAAAAGCCAGGACCATAAAACTGCTAGAATAAAATGTAGGAAAACTTAAAGACCTTGTAGTAGGTGGTGGTTTCTTGGTCCTTACACCCAAAACACGTGCAACAAAACAAAAAATTAGATAAATGAGACCTCCTCAAAATTAAAGACTTTTGCCCCTCACAGGACTTTGTCAAAAGGATGAAAAGGCAGCTGACTCAATCGGAGAAAATATTTGGAATCACATGTCCAATTAGGGATTAATATCCATGATAGGTAAAGAGATGTTACAGCTCAACAATAAAGACAAATGACCTGATTAAACAATGGGCAAAAGACTTGAATAGACAATTGTCCAAAGAAGAAATACAAATGATGAAAAAACAAATGGAAAAATGTTCAACATCACTAATGACAAAATTCCAATGAGATATCATCTCACACCTATCAGAATGGCCACTATTAAAAGAACTACAAGTTTTGGAAAGGATGTGGAGAGATAGGAACAATTATTCACTGTTGGTGGGAATGTAGAATGGTACAGCCACTGTGCAGGACTGTTTGGCAGTTCCTAAAGAATTTGAATATAGACTTGCCATGTGATGAACAGATAAACTTTGGTGTATTGTCACGATGGAATATTATGCAGCTGTAAGAAGAAATGAAGTTACAAAGCATATGAAAACATAAACCTGCAGGACATTTATATTGAGTGAAGGAAGCCAGACAGAAAAGGACAAATACTGAATGATTGCACTGCTATAAACTAAATATGTTTGTATAACATATTGTATGAGTCAATTTATATAAAATATAAATATAATTCAATTTATAAAGATGAAATTAGATTAGTCATTATGTAGGGCTGGGGAAGGTATGCTAAGGGGTGTGGAATTTTTCTTTTTGGAATAATGAAATGGTTCTAAAATTTTTTGTGGTGATGAATGCACAATATTGTGATTATACTAAAAGCCATGGATTATACACTTTATTAAATAGATTGTATGGTATGTGAATATATCTCAGTAAAACTCCTAAATAAATAAATGTGCAAAAAATAAAAACCAAAAAGACCTAAGCCAACTGACATTACTACAGCTAACCAACCTCATTGTACATTCCCTTTTTTTGAAACCACCAAATTTCATCATCCTGCTATGGTTTTTATGTCATCCCTTGGAACTGCCCTCTTATTTATATCCTATGTTTTCTTTTTTTTTTTTTTTAAAGATTTATTTTTTATTTATTACATTTCCCCCCCTCCCCCTTTCTGCTTTGCTCTTGCTGTGTGTCCATTCTTGTGTTCCTCTCTGTCTGCTTTGTCTCCCCCCATTGCGGTGACGCGCCGATACCGGTCACCGCGCAGGCAGCTTTGCCCTGCCTGTGGGCGGCTTCTGCTTCCATTCACGGCCGGCTCCACTTCAGTTCGCGGGTGGCTGGCTGCGCTCCGTTCGCAGGCGACCTGCCCTGCCCACGGCGGCTCTGTCCGCCCATGGCAGCTTGCCCTTCTCAAGGCGGTCTGCCCACTAGGAGAGGTCCCCAGGAACCGAACCCGGGGCCTCCCATGTGGTATACCGGCGCCCTATCCACTGGGCTATACGGCCGGCCCCCTATGTTTTCTTCAAGGCTTGATCTTTGTTTTCTCCATGAAGTGTTCTAGACCTAACCCAAATCACAGTGGTCTTGCCTTGCCTGGAATTCCTTCAGTTTTTATATATTGTCTGTATCATGCTGTCATAACATTTTCTTATACAGTGCCTTAAAATTTGTTTTTTCCCATTAATAAATTCCAAATTCCCAATAGGTAGCTGCTATAGCACTACTTCCTTGTGAACTTTGTCACCTGTGTTGCTACAGATGCCTCTCAAATGAGTGCTATTTTCCTGAGTTTAAGATGATTTCACAGGGAAACGGATGTGGCTTAGGTGATTAGGCTCCCTTCTACCATATGGGAGGTCCAGAGGTCGATTCCCGGGGCCTCCTGGTGAAAGGCATGCTGGCTCGTACGGCGAGCTGGCCTGAGCAGAGAGCTGGCCTATGCAGAGTGCTGGCCTGCGCAGGAGAGCTAGCTCACACAGGAGTGCTCGTCCGTGCATAGAGCTGGTGCAGCAAGATGACACAACAAAAAGAGACAGAGGAGAGACAATAAGAAACACAGCGGATCAGGGAGTTGAGGTGGCATAAAAGACTGAACGCCAGTCTCCACTCCAGAAGGTCCCAGGATCGGTTGCCGGTGCCACCTAAAGAGAAGACAAGCAGACACTGAAGAACACACAGAGAGCAGTCAGCAAACACAAAACAACAAGGGGGGTGGGGAGAAATAAAATAAATCTG
>PVKH010018608.1:0-15096 GCA_004027955.1 Chaetophractus vellerosus | reverse complement strand
CTCTTACTAAATTCTGACTAGATTCCATTACCTGCAAAAGTCTAAGGCCTATTCTCCGTGTTAAAAATGGAGATTTGCCAGCGTTAGAGAAGATCTTTTTTATAATCAGAGGAGTGGAAAGAGACCTGAAGAGAGAATACTTTTCTCTTTGTGAGTCAGTGTTATTTAACGCCTTATCCCCAAATCCCCCAAATTATCTTGGGCGCCTCTTCTGATCGTCTTGCACCACAAGGGATTTGAGTTCTATACTTGGGAAAGACCCAACGACACTATCAAGTTAACTTACTTTCATCGTCATCATCTTATGCAGTCCTGAAAACCACCAATTTCCTGCAAAGCCACTGCGGGAGTCCCAGAGTCACCTTCTCACTGATTCTCAGTCTTGGACAGAGAGCGGCGCCAACCCGGGAAAGGGCAAAGCTGGTAAGATTCTGCCTGTTTGGCTGTCTTTTGATATATTTTATTTCGAAAGGAGGAAGCAGTGAAACAATTCCATTATATTACCGGCAAAATTTTTCTTACTTGCGAGTCAGACTTTCATTGTAAATGTAGAATTATTTTCAAAGAATTTCTATTTGTGGGGTACTTTGGCGAATGTCTACAGTAGAAGATCATTTTGGGAAAGGTGGATCTACACTGCTTTCTTTTTTCCAATTTAAAGAACCAAAATTTATCATAGTACATTAAATAAAATGATAGAAATAAAACTCGAAATATAAAGTATTAAAAAATGCAGTCGACACACAAAAGGATGGAAAATATCTGCTGGAAAGGATGTGTGATTGTGTGGTCTTTCACCCTCAGTTAAGATTTTTATCTAATTTCAGAGTGTCTAAGTAAAATGATGGCATTGTTGCCATAACGTTAGTTGCCTGTCCTTGCTTCATATCCCACTCCCGTTTCTCGTTATTGATATTGATTGTAAACTTTTGATTATGTAAGTAAATTTAGTTTCCTTGCAAAGAACAAACGAGGCTTTGAAGTCAGGCGGACTTAATTTCAAGTCCCAGTGTATCAGGCTCTTTAGCCCCTATTGGTCTTAGCTTGCATATCTCTAAAACACTGCAAAGATAAAAGAAAAGCATGTAACCACACGCAGGTGTGTATTGTGTGATGTTCCTAAAATACACGCAAGCCACATCCAGGGTTAAAGCACTATTGGGCAGAGAATCTCCACTTCCACTGCACTTAAATGAAAACGAGATTATTTGAAATCTCTTTGGGATTTAGTGATAGTGAAAAACAAATGGATGGTCCTGAGTGAGAATTATAAAGTTATTATTTAAAATACAATCAGGCATATTCTCTGCAAATGTAAACATTCTTTGAAGCGCCTTGTTCTTAAGAGTCCCATCATTTGTATTCGTAGTTTGGTGCCTCTTCACCGTCACAGTTCCGTTCTCCAACCTGTGGGGAGGACTGGGCACCACCTAAACGAAGAACGACACCTGTTTGCCCTTTGCCCCCATTAGTTCCTTAGAGGCAAAGACTTGCTGGATGGCTGGGGGTCAGTTTGGGGGGTGTAAAGACCAAGCACTCCCTTTACTCCAGAAAGGATATCGTGTTTCATCGGATGGTTCTACATGAAAACAGAAGTGAGTTCTTGGTCTCCGTGTGCCGTTAATTATGTGGCATATCGGGTTAATTTGTCTGTTAGTCTGATCGATGAGTTGAGAACATAAGGTTGAAAGGATGATGGAAGGAAAGAGAAACATGGGAAGGATGAGATGAGAAAGGCTCAAAGATGAGTTTGCCTAGGATGAGGTGGGTAGATAAAGAATTAGGAAACCAGGACTGCGGCGACGAGAGCAGCGCCAGGGTCAGTGTCGCTGTCATTATTTAGTCCGCCTGCCTCTTCCGGTGTAGGTCTCTATTTTTAAAGTGTTGCGTGCGTGAGTGCGGCACTGCTTTGGCTGACACGTCGCTGGTGTATGTGTGTTTCTCTGTAAACACCCATGCTATGTACAAGGCCCCCCTGAAAGGGTACAGGAAGGGTTATAGCAGACTAGATACGTCTCTGCCTATTTGCTCAACAGCAACGAAAATGGCCGCTCTATGTTCTTTCTTTAAGGCATGAGCAATCCCGCATTAACCATGGAGAACGAGACTTAGCTCTTCAAGCAAAATGCATTCACGCGGTATGAAAGTAAGATGCTCTCCCTTCAGTGTTCTGTTTTCTATTTTCCAGTTCTCTTAGGGCAAATAGTTCCATAAACATTTTTATTTATTGAGTGACTCTTAATTTTAAGCTGTCGTAGCCGATGCCCCCCTCAAATCATTCTCTTTAAACCATAATTTTTAAATTCCAAATCAGTTTCTTTAAAATGAAATTTATTTACAAACCAGTGATCAATAAAGCTATAATAAGGAGCATGTTTGGAACGAAATCATAAACATCGAAACAAAATACACAACTATGTGCATAATAAACACAATATGAAGAGTTGAACATTAATGTTGTCTAGATAACTATTTACAAACTCTAGAGTCCTAAAGTCTAAGAGTAGCACGAGAGTGACATCTAAAATAAATGATTCATGCCAAGTATGACATGGATCTCGTTTTTTTTTTATTTGTCTATTTTGGTTAAGTTTTGATGAGTAGCTATATAATAACTAAAATGCTGAACTGGAAGTTTGCCAGTTGACCAGTGCTTTGATTTTAGACAATCAGGATCAGTTGGCTATGAATACATGATGGTATAGATCAAATTGATCACAACTAGGGATAAGACAGTGAAAAGTTAACTTTTGCAGTTTGGTTAAATTTAAATGAGACTTTTAAAAAAAGTTTCTGGAAGTAATTCTTACAATGTAACTATGAATATGCAAATATGAATCACTAGCCAGTACCACATATACAGTATTTTATAGAACATAGGGAAAATGTAAAGTTTCACAGGTGTCTTAGTTTGCCAAGTCTGCCAATGCAAAGAACCAGAAATGGGTTGGCCTTTATAATGGGAAATTTATCAGGGGTAAAATCTTACAGTTCCAAGTCTGCAAAAATGTCCAAATCAAGGCACCATCAGAGATGCTTTCTCACCAAAGTCAGCTGCTGGTGAGCCTGGGGTCCTGCCACGTGGTGAGGCAAGATGGCAGCTGATCTATGTCTTCCCCTCAAGGCTCACCGTCTCCAGCAGCTCGGCTGTGGGGATCAGGCATATGGCTTCCTTGTGGGCTTTCCTCTCAGCCTCGGTGCTCGGCTGTCTCCCTGAGCAGCTGTGGCCATCAGGCTTAGGGCTCCTCTCTTCATTGAGCTGCCCCTGGGCCCAGCCCCTTGGGGGCTTCCTGCCTCAGCTTCATCTGCTAGTGATCCTCAAGCCCTCTCTCACATGGCTGGGGCAAATGGCAGAGCTTCCTTCTGTGTGTCTTCTCTCTCTCTGTGTCTCTGTTTATATAAGGCTCTAGTAAGAGGGCGGAGACCCAGCCTCAGTCACACCTCAGGGATGTAGTCCAATCAAAAGCAATCTAATCAAGTGATCTTATCAAAGTCCCTTAACTGAATCAATGCAATCAAAGGTTTCACACCCATAGCAATGGATTAGTTCAAAAACAATCATCTTTTGGGGGGATTTATCAAATTCAAACTGTCACAACAAGGTTTTTGTTCATTATTTTGAATTATTAGTTATAATCACAATTGTTTGTGAGGTTGCTATTATAGTTCTAAGTATTAAATATTTTACATATTTAGATAGTAATATTGTATATAAGCCATCTAGACTTCCCAGTATTTCAAACCAAGACTAGTGTCTCTTTTGTTTGTTACCTTATCCCTATAATTTGCACAGTGCCAGCCACATATAGTAAGTCCTCAATAAACATTTTATGATTAAGTGATAAAAATAACATGATTGAAAAACTCTCACAGGAACTTAATTTGGTTGTATTTTAATATAAGCCATTAGTGGTCATAATAACCATATGGCAATATGAGTGAATCAGTTGCATAGACCTAAAAATGTAATGTAATATTTTCATTCTATTGACATAACTAATGACAGTAAAAAAATTTAAATATTAATTTTTTCATAAGGTAGCTAATGGATACTTGACTTCTTAAAAATAGCTTTCTCCCCCTGACTAACATCTCAGAATTGCAATTCATTCAGTATACACTGATGTTTTAGTTTGCCAGAGGGCTGCTGATGCAAATAATGGGGATTTATTTGGGGGTAAAAGCTTACAGTTCCGAGGCCTGAAATGTCCAAATTGAGGCAGCAGCAGAGATGCTTTCTCACCAGCCAGCTGCCACCTGGTGAAGCGAGATGGCTGCCGACCTCTGCTGAGGTCCCTGGCTTCCCCTCCAGGCTCACCCTCTCTCAGTCCAGCCCCCGGAGCTCAGCTGAGGGCAAGCGGGCATAGGGCTTGTCTCTTACCGGGCCTCCTCTATCAGTCCCGGCTGCTCCCCTGCTTCCTGAGGTCAGCTGCACCTTGTCAGGTATATGGCTTGCTTCTCCCTGGGCAGGGGCCCTGGCCCTTTGAGCCTCTCACGGGCTTCTCTCCTTGCAGCTCAGCTGTGGGCTAAACTGGAGTCTTTTCTCTCACCCGGTAGGATCAACTGCGGAGGCTTCTTTTGTCTGTGTCTCTGTTTTTATCAGACCCAGCAAGAGGGCGGAGACTCAACCTGAGTCAGGCCTCACTGACGTAGTCAAGTTGAAAGGGTCTCACACCCACAGGAATGGTTTAGTTCACAAAAATCTTTCACTTTTTGGGATTCGTAAAATAATTTCAAACTGCCACAACTTGTAATGAATAATATTGTATGATATTGATATGCCTAATTTAGTTACATTGCTAAGTAATTCCTTCTCATTCTTTTCTCCTCTTTTTGAACTACATCAGTCAATGACCTGTGGCCTTTTTATAAAATATTTCCTAGTTCAACATGGTGTCCACATAGTTATAATATGTCTAACCCTGCAGTGGTGCTAAAAAGTAGATTAGAGGAGTTGGGGCCTGACCAATCCTCCCCCTTATACACTCTAAATAAAAAAACACTGTGCTTCTGTGCACATGAATTTTCAAAATATTCCCCTAAATCCCTCTTCCACCTTGATTTCTGTTCCTAAGCTGCTAACCTGGCCCCTGAAATTGTGGTCCATAGCCCAGCAGCACTGACATGTCCTGGGAGCCACGTGGGCCCTACCTTACACCTACTACATCAGAACCTGCATTTTCTGCATTTTCGCAAGATCTTTGGGTCTTTCATGTGCACCTTAAGGCTTGAGAAACAGTGACCTAGAAATTTATACTCAAGAATACATCTCCTGAGCCTTCTAGTACAGAAAACATTTTAAAAATTTTGAACAAGCAATGTTAGTACACCAAACAATTAATGCATTGGTAATTTTTAAATTTATGGTTAACACAATCGTTTCATGTTTTCTGTTTCATTTTAAGGTATCAGTGCTGTGGATGGATGGAAGAGAAGAGGAAGGCGCTATTGGCCAGTTATTCCCATTTCCTTTTGGCTGAATATGAATTGATTAATTCTCTCTAAACCACTGCTTAAAACATAACACATTTTTATACAACATACAGATTGTTCAACCAACACAAATTCTTGTTAAAAGTTAAGACCAATTATGGTTTATGAATCAGGCGGGAAAATATCTTCTATCATAAAAACTTGGAATTAATTTATGGGCTAGCTTTCACCCAAATATTTGGGTAGCACAATTCATCACATAAAAAGCCCACTAGTCATCAGACTTTCAGATTCAGAAAACTGAGAATATTAAGATACTGTGTGAGATTTAAATGATTTCAATCACTTTATAATAAGCTTTACTTGTAAAACCGATTTACCTTTGAGAAGATGGAGGTGGCGAATCAGGCTTCTCTGTCCAGTCCCTCTGATGTGACTCCAGTCTCAGACTGAGCTGTAATGACGAGGAACTCGTTACAAAGTTTACGTGACCTGCTGTTGAACATCATTCATTTCTGCCAGACTTTCACCCGATTCTAGCCATTGTTTCCTGCTGGAAAAGAAGCATGAGCATCGGAGCTTGAGCTAACCCATGAAATAATTGGCTAGAAAATTTTTTTCAGAACTAATACATGAGAAATATATTTTTCATCTCTGCTTAAATTGAAGGGAAATCTATAACAACAATGATGAAGATTGGTTTATGACATTCTTTAGTCAGTTTGACTTTTTTAGGTTATTTCTCCTCTTGAACATAGCAAAAATATTGGATTTCTGTTACTCTTTCCTGATGGGTCAGTGGATTAATGCTTTGCAATATCTTTGTTTTTCCTTTGTTCTCTCAACAAAACTATAACAGTGAAATGATATTCCTCAAATACCTATTAAGATTAAATCATGCAAATAATAAACAATCATATACTTTTGGATATTAGTTCAACATGAACTAAAGTGGTGTGCTATTTTGGAAATTTAGTTCAAGATAAACTACAGTGGTGTGTTTGTTGGTGCCAAAATGTTCGGCTCCAGTAAATATGCTGAGAAGCTCTTGTGCCTGTATGCACTATTTTCAAAAAGTTGTGTTTTGTTTTTAATTTGAATGAACTGTATGTAAGTTTTTTAAATGTTAGCAATTAGAATAATAGGCTGTATATTTTTGGTACTGACTTTGAGAATTGAAAGTAGGTTACCTATTAAAACAACACAGCTAAGGAATTAGTATTTAATCAAAGAGAAAATGGTATTAAACTTTTCAAAACCTTTGTTAGACAAAAATTCAACACAAAATAAACTAGAAGACCACAGGAAAAGTTCCTTGATGGTGTTCCCTCTTGCTAAAAATATCAATTTTTACATTGAATGAGTATATGGAAAAACCAGTGCCAGCCAGGATCATTTTATAGTTCTTTTGAGTGCGGTTTGTTTGTTTTTTTAAATAGAAAGGCTGTCTTTTTCAGATTTTTTTTAAGCTAATGATTTTGATCTAACAAGCTGCTTTAAGAAGATGCGATACACTTTTACATTTATCTTAAGGCATTTTTTGGGTCATCACTTTTCATTGCCTAAAGTGCCAGGTTGGAACCTGTAGCTACTGCTAGAAGTCTTAAAGGCAGAGCAGCAAGTAGTGTATTGAGAATTCTATGCAGCCACATTTTTTCCCAAGCACAGTATTGTAGCCTTTTTTCTGGACAGGATTCTGTTAGGTGTTACCTCTTATCATTGTTTTTAAGTTTTACTAAACTTGTCAAACTGGAAGCTAGGGAAAAAGAGGGCTTTTTATCCTTTACCCTGCTAGGATACTGTTCATTTTTCCCTCTTTGTCTTTCATTTATTTAAATACATAAGTCAATACACATTAGAACCCTATTTGATAAGCAAAAACTAAATTTTTTTCATTAAGATTCCCTTTCTGTTTTCATACAGTGAGAAACCTTTAGAGGGTTTTGTTTTTAATTCTAGGGGATTATAAATTTTGGAGACAATTGCACATGCCATTAAATTATGTAGTGTAAATTTTACCTGAGTGAATAAAACACCAAACAGACCTATATTTTGTACATATTTATAAAAATTCACTTTAAAAATGTTTTAAACATTTTATGTTAGAAAGTTATTGCCTAACTCAAACTTGAAGACACATATTTCAACTGTCCTGGTTATCCATTAATCTGATAATTTTTATTTTTTCTATTTTTAGAGATTCTACCATATAGGTATCAGGATTTAAGAAGATTTTCATTTAAAAATAATGTACAAGTGGCTTCATTTATAGGAACTGAGTATTTGCTATTATGCAATGGAAGAGGTTTTGTTTTTCCAAACATAAAGTTTGCATCTAAATACAAATGACAGTTTTCAAGGCAGTGCATATCCCTGAATTCGCTCCTGCCAAACCCTATATAATTAAGTTTGGTTGAGCACATTCATTAACTGTCCATGTGCAATCGCCTTTGCCCAGACAACCCCAATGGCTGTCAAGGTGCACTTTTCTCAGGAAGGTGTGGGGGGGCTAGTGGTGAAGTTCACGTCTACAGCCTGGCATAACACAGTCTTCTGGGGAGGATTAGGGGTGGGGGTGATTGCCTATGACTCTCAGGACAATTAGCAACAGACTCCGAAACTTGAGTACGCCGTCTTCATCAGAGAACGATTGGAACTATGGCACATGTTTGGCAAAAAACTATCTTCACAAGGGAAATTAAATGCAAAAGATTTATAAACCTTGTTTATAATAGGTTAGGCTGGCAAGCCTGTCGTTCATGCTTCAAGAAAACAAGTGTACAGTCTGTCTCTGCATTATATTGTGAACTATTTTGAAATATAAGTAAACTTGCTGGGCTGATTCTGAAGTCATATAGTAGGCTTTGTTATATACTCATTATATTATTACAGATTTACCTGTAAAACTGATAGCTCTGATGCCTTTATGAGTTTTTTAAAAACACACAAATGCATATACAAACCATATAAATAATAAATACCAATCCATTTATGTTGAAAACTATGTGGCAGGTATCCCCCAGTACTACGACCCCATTCACCCCAAGACTGCACATTCTGATCTACTGCTAATATTTTGTTCAAAGAGACACAACTCTACAATGAATTGTTCATAAATAACATACATCTTTGGGTAAGATCTTTCTGCAGAAACCTAGGAAGAAAACTACCTGGCTTAATACAAAACGTTTTAGCATCCTACACTCCTTTCTACATACCTAGCTTATTTGGAATGTATTTCCTCTGACATGTGGAAAGGGACACTATTATATGCTTTAAGTATTTGTTACTCTTTTACAAAGATATGACTGGGATTTTTTAACCTTGTCTTGGGAAAAGTTTATACATTCTAATTTTTATTGAAAGTTTAGCAATTTATGTAACTGATTAATAAAAGGATTCAAGAAATGCCAATATTATAAGAAGTCTTGATTAAAAAATTGAGCAAACTGTTCCATGCTGGGTTTCCTTTAGAATTTATTACAAGGGATCTTATTTTGTTACAGAATATGCAGGAAATTGTGTTATACTTTCTAATGGCCCAAATGGTCGGTGATCCTTTTCTCTTTGCCCTGAGGGGTTTGTTACTCTTGTAGCAAATCTTGTAGTGTCTTTATTTGTAGTAGTGGACAGTTATGTAAATAGGGGGTACCTCCCAGCACACTGGCCGCTGTAGCAGGAGGCGCTGACAGAATCCCCGTGGCATGGTAGCAAAGAGGATGCTTCCCTAGAGGCGGCACATTGCCAGGGCCCCGTCCCTTACTCCCTTCACTTGTTCTTATGCCAACAAGAAATTCAAATATATAATCTGGGTGCTGCCAATAGCAGCAACTTTATAGAACTTGCAGCCCTTTCTCACTGCAGAAAAGAACGGAGAAGAATGTCAGGAAGGTTTTTGACCTTCCTGTTCACAGCCAGCATTTAGTATTTGTGTATTTTTAATTCACGGCTGGAGGAAAAAGGTTCATAAGATTATTTATGCTCTGAGTTGGTTTATTCCTGGGGGTTTTCCAATGGAACCAAAGGGGGGGCTTTTAATACGTGATTTTAAGCTCTGGTTTATGCTATGTAAAGATCCTTCTCACTGCTGAGAAAGGCTAATATCATCTTAGTCTTAATTCTACCTGAAAAAACAAGCTATGATTTATGTTGCAATATCCAGGGAAGATTTAACAGTGTAAGAAGCTCAATCCTGACCTGAATTTATTAATATTTAACAGTTCCTGCTTGATGGATAAATGTGTTTAAATAAACCGAGAAAAAGCCTCATGTTCCAAAGTATAATTCTGTCGATGGTGAATTAAAGAATTGATACCACGGTTTCAATTCTTCCATTCTCTTTCCTGTTTAGCTGTGAAAGCCAGGTTAGTGTCAGAGCTTAGCTTCCATAGAGTTTTCTGTCAGGATGTGTGACCTCCTAAAGTCTAGTGTTAAAAGCATCTTAATTGATCTAACGAGATATTTTTTCATGTGAAAGTTGAATATTAAAAACGACTTAATTTCACACTAATCTTAGAGTAACATGCAGACATGTTTTGAAGTACTTTAGAAAATATATTTGCCTGAGAAGCAGAACATGGATATGCCCCAGAATGGATTTAAGAATCAACCAAAGGAAAACCTGTCTATGTATTATAGCTCATGAAGAATTGGTTTTTCTTTGTTTATTCTCTTTATACATGGGCTTTGCTGTGATATTTAGCATCTCGACATTTACGAGCTCCAAAGTCAACTGCTTCCAGGGATAAGGCTTATTAACTAAGAGCCCACAGTGCCTCCCGAGCCCCGGGATTCTTTTAATCCTTCCCAGCAAAGGGGTGTTTTAAACTAGTAACCTCCCATGACTTTCTATATTCTAGGTTTCTTACACCAGTTAATATCTTATTAAGTGGCAGTCTAAGCTGTTGAAGAAAATTTAGCTTTATCTTCAAGACAAGGCAAATAAAAGCCTAAAGTTATCAAAAAGATACGAGCTAACAAAAACAATGTTAGTTCTTGTTTAGTAAAACAAGGAAACAAACAGAAATACAGTCATCATCAAAACCATTTAAGACCAACAACATCATATGGTTAACAAGATGTAAAAGGCAAGTCTTTATGGGCTTTTGAAACGGGATATTCCTAACAATTTGGAAGCCAACGATGATATTCAGTCTGAAGCTAAAGGAACCCCAACCTCTTGGTTTGGTACTAGATAAAAGACGCTTTTGTTTTGGGAGAAAGAGGAGATAAAGCAGAAGTACATGAAAACAGTGAATTCCCCCTCCCATGTCAATAAAACGAGAAAGGAGATAATATTCATGAATGCCTCTTGTGTGCAAGGAAGTCCCGAGGCCAGGAAGGAGCATTTTGGCTAGGCTATCTTCACAAAGAAAATAAAAGTAATTTTGGAGCAAGGCAGCTTGGTTCATTGAACAAATACAGGCTATGGCTATGAAGCAATGAGATGGAGTTCTACCAGAGACAAATTGCTCATTTATTGTTATATGCCTTAAATATAATTGGCTGGCTAATGCTGTAGAAAATGACTTAAAAATGAAATTAGAACAAATGGAAACTGTTTTAATGAGAATGCACATGAAAGGGGTCTTTGATTTTATGCTCTATGCTGATTTTCATGTAAACCAATTCCTACTTCTCTTTTTTAAGGCCTGAAAGGACACGAACTCTGCAAGACTTTGAGGATTTGTACACAGTCCTTGTCTTAGTTTGCCAGAGCTGCTGACAAATGTCATACAACAGGTTGGCTTCAACAACAAGCATTTATTGTCTCAGATTTCAGAGGTTGTGAGTCCAAAATCAAGGTGTTGGCAAGGGGCAAGGTCATGTTTTCTCTCTGAACTCTGTGGCGGGCTGGCGCTGGCTTGATGCAATGCTTGGGGCACCTTGGCTTGAATCTCCTCCTGTCACATGGTGATCTCTCCTGTCTGCTCTTTCAGTTTCTGCTGTCTTCTGGGTTCTGCCTCCTCTGGCGGCATCTGAATTTCCTCTTTAGTAAGCCCTCCAGTCCTAAAGACTACTGCCCTCATTCAGTTTGTCCACACCTAAATTATCTTAGGAAATCCTGTTCACACGAGTCCACACCTTAGCTGATAATACATCTTCAAAGGGTCCAGTTTACAAATGAGTTCACATCCACAAAAAACCCACTGAGATTTAGAACGCGTCTTTGTTGGGGCACATAATTCAATCCACCACGGTCCTACATTTCTACAATGCCATAAGTGACAAATAATTAAAAGGCAACATTGTTACGTATGAAACTCTCATATAAATCACACCCCCAACACAGCAAATAACATGTGAGTCTGCCTTAATTCATTACAAAGTACCTAAACTCAGAAGAAATAGTTTTATCAATATCTTATTTTTTCCCCACCCCCTTCAACTTAAGAACCTATAGGCTCTAGCACATACATTCTATGGAAGTAAGGGCGTATCTAAATATTCATGATTTAATTCAACCTTAGGTTGTTTGCCGAAAGGAGCCATTGCACATGTCACTGGATGAACTGACAAACAGGACAGATATGGTTCCTTTAGTATCCTCTCGTAGAGAAGTAGGCAAACCTTTTTAGGAAAAAGACATTGTAAATATTTCAGGCAAATTCAAGGGTATTTTGTGGTACTTACATAACATGGGAAAACAAATTTTCACAAAATTTTTGATGAAATTCCAAATATAATTGAGTTCTTTTTTTTTTTTTTTTTTGTAGTACTGGTCTACTAAGAAGAATGGAATTTTGGGGAGGATAACATTGTATTTCATCTTTGAAAATGTCTTTTCACACAAATAGGTACTGCCAAGTACGGACACCATCATGAGCAGATGATTTGGAGACTACTCATCACTTGTAAGGCATTTAAAGAATTCTATTAGTCTCTACTTTGTATTATTTGCTTTTTAGCACGATGCCACTGCAGATTAATCACTTCCAATAGAAGATTAGGTGGAAGCTCCTCAATTGCAGTCAAATGTATTTTGAAATAGAATTTTCTTTGCACTTTTATCACGATCCAAAAAATGCTACTGAAACTGTAGTTTGAGCTTGTAAAATGTATGCACTATGGGAATGGAGATTCATTTCTTGTTTCGACTTGGCATTCTGATGATTCAAATGTTAGTTTTTGCCAAAATGAAGTACCATAGTATGGTTCACATATTAAGTGCTGTATTGCCTTGTAAATTTAGGTTGAATTCATCAAGAAATATTATCAAGTCTGCAGCAAAAGCTGATTTCCAAAGAATTCAGTGTTCAAAAAGAATGGTTGAGTGCATTCTTCTCGTTCAGAAAAATGTCAGCCTCAGCCATGAGCTCAGGATTGCAAGAGAACTTTACAAATGCTAAGCCACCTGACAGTTGAGTAAATGGGCAAGGCAGGACATTCAGCTTCTATTTTTCAAGGAAAATTCATGGCACTGACAATGACATTCAGCTTCTATTTTTCAAGGAAAATTCATGGAACTGACATGAAAGTGAAGGAAGTTCACTGTTGACACTACTGGTTTAGTAACACACGATTCCGAGTAGCTACCAATGAACAATAAACAGCCATAGGTTTAAGCATCCTACATTTTCACAAGCTTTATAAATGTAACCACTAAACCTTTTTCTGCCCTATGCGGATTTTTACCACTACCAGTTGTATTACATTTTACTGGCAGATTACATTTCACATTGTACTGAATTAGTGTTTTCTCAACTCCTTTGAAAATATTCTCTAGTTGTTCAACTCAGACTATTAATGGAAGATAATTCTTCAGTGACCTCAAAAATCAGCAGCAGAGTTCGTTACACTCGCTATAACCAGCTCTACTCATTTCCACACGTTTACCACTAACCTTAACGCTACACACAGTAAGCACCAGCTCCCATTCCAACCCACATCCTATTTCCTCACAACGTCTACCCTAGAGTCTGTATGCTCATGTATGAATCATATCCCTCAAAAACACTTTATTTAAAAAAATCCGTGGCTTCAAAAGCACTGACTTCCTGCATAAGTAACAACAGCCAAGGGGTGTAGGCAGCACCTGTCGGCTAGCCAGGGGCCGAAGAAACCACTCAAAACCATCTGTGTTTTCACTGTGGACGTTGCTGCCCATGCCCTCAGTCCCGAGCAGCCAAGGCTAAGCCTCAAGTTTATCTGCTTTGAACACACTTCTTTGGGCTCCTGTAATCAAACACGATTTAACTCACTCACTCTCAGTAAATGACTTTTCTTGCTTAGCTAACCAACGGGCCACTCATAAACTTACTTTGGTTGCAGCCTCATTTTCATTTTTTGTATAGAAATTATGGTGATTACATATATTCTATTTTCAATTTTTGAGTTCTTGTTTTCCCATGAGTAGAGAATATTGTAACACGTTTAGTCAACAGGTATTGTGTTTTTTCATTTTGCAGTTATAGTGTCACTGTATAATAAGCACAATGCTTTGCTACACAATTCAAGAAGATTTCCCACACCACTGGGCCTTAAAAGCACATTAAGGTGCACTTTTCTTGTTTTGACATGATGGGTATGAACTGGTTAATAGGAAAAACAATAAAATGGCACATGAAGTGACGTCAGGTGCTACATATACATGCCAAGCAGCAAGGCAAAACTAGGAGAGTGTCACAGGCCTTTTCTGTAGCAACTACTCAACTTTGCCATTGAAGTGCTAAAGTAGCCATGAACTGCTGCATTCCAATAAAATTTAACTGTTTAAAAAACTAAAAACCATTCACAGCTCATGGGCTTGACAAACAGGCAGCAGCAGGCTAGTTGGGGCCTGCTGGCTACAGTTTTGCCCACCCTGCTATAGTAGATTTAACAGAATATGATGAGTCCAGAATTAGTGGCTCAAGAACACTAAAAAAATGTCAGCCAAATAGCTTCAAAAGCCAGATGTGGGAACGATCACAGCGTTCCTCTTACAGAAGTTATAAAATACTATTCCTTCTTAGGGCCAAGAAACCAAAATTGATAAAAAGCTGTGAAAATAAGCAACTAAATGGCCATTAAAAAGGCATTCTTTATAATTCCTATTTTTTAAGAAGGTGATCAGAATAAAAAGAAACCAATGAGATTCTGCTATGTTATGTCAGCTTTAAAAGGAAACTTTTGTAAGTTGCACCAAATCCACTTATGAAGTGGATTTGGTGCAAATGAAGAAAGTTACTGAGTTCTATTCGGGTGCCCAAATACAAAAAGAAGAATATCCACCAAATAAATATGATAAATATATCTAAATAAAATCACCAGTCATCAACACATGTAAGAAAACATTTCTGAAGCCTTTATTTACAAAAGCTTTAAAAACAAATACCACCCTCTGTTTTGCAAATAATGTTTTGTTTAAAAAGGACCACCCAGTTACAGCTTGTAATATCATGAATAAAGAATGTACAAGGGAAACAAACCAATGTGGCTAACATTTGGAGATTTGCTAATATTACTGATTGAGTGTAGATGTGGCCCATCATTTCAGGTAGAGATAATGATTACCAAAGTCTTCCCACACATGCTCTGGTCTGGTCACATACTCTGCAGGGCTAAATATTTCACAGTCTCTTTTGTCAATATATATAAAATAGATTGCAAAGATATACACAAAAAATAAACAAGCATTACACTCCTCAGGTAATTTTATCAGCTATATATATAGATACATAT
>PVKH010018607.1:0-15099 GCA_004027955.1 Chaetophractus vellerosus | reverse complement strand
GGCGGCTCCGGCCCGCCCATGGCGGCTTGACATTCTCAAGGCGGTCTGCCCGCTAGGAGAGGTCCCCGGGAATCGAACCCAGGGCCTCCCATGTGGTATGCCGACGCCCTATCCACTGGGCTATCCAGCCGGCCCCTCAGTTGTACTTTTGTGGACTCTTCAAATTGAGGCAGAAATCCTGTAGTGCTGGAGAGCAGGGCATGAGTTCTTGCCTTTTAAGACATTGTGATGTTGTTGCCTGGTGGAAATTATGGTTTTCCAGGCAGGGCAATCACATCAGCATCTTGTTTCTGGCATCCATGGTCAAGGACTGGGGAGAACTGATGTTGACTTAGAACTTGGAGTGAAGGGAACAAAACACATCTAGGGTGGGAAGAGGGCCCAAAGTTATCACTTCACCCAGACTTGCTCGCTAAAGCTCAAGTAACGTATCTTGATTGGTGGGTTTTGGTAGCATGTCTTTTATTTATAGTTTAGAGTAAGCCATTGAAAACCTAGTTGTGTGTGTGTGCCTGTGGTGTTTTCACTTGTCTCATTAAGCCTTATCTGTTTTCTACATAATGTTTATTTTGATTAATAAAACTTTTTTAACCTACACACCCAATCCCCAGACTATGGCATTCACAGAAGGAGTAGTTCTCGAGGGATTCTTTTGTTTACCACTCATTAATACAGTGATTCCTGAACACAGGTAACACATATTTATTGTCCACAGGTTAAATCCTATTTCTCCCTCTTACGTTTAGATGCGTATAGGTTGGAAGGTCGGCAGAGTGGTGGGGGGACATGCATAGGTGAAAAACAGCTGGCTTCACAATCTAACTGTGGAGCTGATTGAGGCAGATTTGAAGTCCCACCTCCAGGCTCTTCTTTGATATCTTGGCTCAGCCAGAAAGAAAAGTGGCTAGGGTTTAGCATGCTCCTGGCATTTTAAAGTTCCCTTCTAAGCATTGGCTATTTTTTTGTTTGCATCAGACAAAATATATTTAATTCTTAAAATGCTGATGAAGCATAGAATTAATCTTGCATACATAATGTTTAAAGGCTTTCCGTGGTAACCTTGGAATTCTTCTGTAGCAAGTTTGTTTTTATTGGTTATAGCTTGTATTACTACTATTACAAACATCATTGGCCCAAATATATTCTTTTACTATTGTTTTGCTTACTCTTCCAGTAAAACAGTAGCTCTATTTAAATGAGTTTTTAATGAACCATGGTAGCAAGTAAGGCTCCGAAAATGATTAAGGATTTAGTACAGTCTCTATGTCATTAAAGTAAGTTCAGTCATCAGAAAGCTTACAAATTAATTTTATATTTCTTTTTTTACCATGTCTACATAATAATTACTTATTTCATTATTACTTTCACTTGGAGGTTAGTTTTTTTTTCCCCCCAGTTTCTTGGTCTCTTTGACTTTGTGTTCTTGTGGAATCACAATTAATGCTACCTCCTACAGCTTGGAACCAGCCTATCTAAATATGATTAGCCAATTTCAGAATTATTTTGCTTTATCTGACTGAATTCCTGGTGTTTTTTTTGTTTGTTTTTTTAACACTTTTGCAGTACTTTTGATGTAGTTGTAAGTCCATGAATGGGCACAAATGGAAGGGTGACACTTGTGACTGGGATGAGAGGGAGAGGGGTTTACATTAGCAGACAAGTAGGTCAGCTAGCCCGTGGCTCTAACATTTGCATATTTCATTGTGGTTCGTGTTTGACACACTCAAGGCTATTAGTTGAACATAACTCTTAAAATGGGATTCTAATTAGTCTGAAGCCTCGGTGGGTGATAGAGTGTGTCACCCTGAGGGAAGGCAGAATTAAATCCCACCTCTGAAATACAAGCATCAGGGCTGGGGAGTGTCAGAGGAGAACTTTGTGATTTCCAGGTGGAGCCTAATGCCTTTATTAGGCATCTGTGACCAAGAAATATTACCTTCTTACCTTCTTAAAGGATGCTATTAGCTCTTGTGGGACAGGTGACCTTTGACTATCAACAGGTAGAACCTTATGATAGTGGTGATCTCCTGGGTTGTTCAGGTAGTAATGGAAATGTCTTGCCATTTCTACATGATGTATTGTTTGAAATGGTACTATTAAAGATTTATCTCATTAGGTTTATTTCTTATGAGTTGATAATGCACTAAGATAACCTACATAACCATGCTAGAGTCTGATCAATTTTCCTTTTATATATGTGTCATGATAATCAAGTGTGCTTTATGGCAGACAACTGTAAATGAAAATTTTAAAACAGAACTATATAAAGGAGAATTCTGGACACTTGGTCTATTTACCATTCTTCCAAGTACATACCTGAGTGTAAGGAGAGAAAAATTGAAAGGTATTGCCGTGGGTGGTCTTATGTATAGACATTCACAGACTGACCTAGGGGAAGGAAAAGTCGTCTTGGAGATAGTGATCGTGTAGAATTGCATGACTGCAACAGCCTCACTCAAACTTAAAATACATATATCTCCAACTTCTTAATTTTTACTGTTATTTTTTAGAAGCTTTGCAATTTGCTGTAGCTCTCACATTTTTATGTATTTTCTTTCTGTTGTATTTATTCTTTATGGGCAGATCTACCCTTTCAAATTCCCTGCTAGTTCTCTGAAATGTGTGTTATACGATGCCATCGTTATTTTGGTGTTCAAAAGCATCATCACAATAGTACTGTGTTAGGAAGAATATTGAAAGATGTGGCAAACGCAGAGTTATGCAACAGAAGCACAATCAGGTACTTTTTTTCTGCTTTGTGTTCCTTGTCGGCTTTATTTTGATCCTGCAGACCAAATGGTTCAGTTGAGCCTATCTGCTCATTGAGGCCCTTTGTATGTTCCTTGGGTAACGAAAGGGTCTATTTGAGGAATCTTCAAGTTCATCTTGGTTTTTTAGTATTTTTCCACATGCTTTAGATCTACTCTGGGGCCAAAAGTGTGATGCCTCTCTAAAAATTGTAGGTCATTATTTCAGAGCCCCAAATTCCATATATTAATGTCATGTATCCAAAGGACATCCATGAAACCCATAATAATCAGCTTCCTCTGGGTACGTTCAACTTGTATATGAAGAAAGTAACAGAAACAGCTTGCTCAAGGGATTGCCAGTACAATGGCCTCTGAGGGTGTATGGAATCTGAGCCTGCAGATCTTTGAGACGTCACTTAGAAAACCACTTGACTTAAGTTACTTGCCATTTTCCTGTGTGAAGGCAGATCTTTGAATCCTTAAAGCTCTTTTGATTAAGATTGAGTGATGATATAACCAGCATGGAATTGTTTAAAATATGTTAAGAAAACTTTTAGGGGGTGTTATCAAAATTGCCTTAAGGGGAGTGGGTGTAGCTCAGTGGTTGAAAGCCTGCTTCCCATGTATGAGGTCCTGGTGCCTCCTAAAAAAATGCATTAAATTAGTAGGGTGGGTATTGCCTTTGGCTGCTAAGGACTAGAATCCTATTTTTGAAGACTTGCAGATCATCATATTAATCTCATTAATCTCAAATTTATCTCTCTGAACTTCAGTTTTCTTTTTGCAAAATGAAATAATAAAAGGTATGCCATTTTTATGCAAGGAGTAAGGAACCTTTCTTTCTGGTTATTAGTGATGCTGACCAGGACATTTTTTAGCAAGGCGGCTTCTTTCCTTTTCCTGTCTTTCTTTCTTTCTTTCTTTCTTTCTTTCTTTCTTTCTTTCTTTCTTTCTTTCTTTTCTTTCTTTTCTTTCTTTTCTTTCTTTTCTTTCTTTTCTTTCTTTTCTTTCTTTTCTTTCTTTTCTTTCTTTTCTTTCTTTTCTTTCTTTCCTTTTCTTTCTTTCTCCTTATTATTAGAATGTGGAAGAGTTTTCCCTCAGTCTCCAGGTTGCTCTTGAAATTGATTCTCATATTTATAAAAAAACTACTTGTCAGTCACCACTGCAATATTATTTAATAATAGCTAATAGTAAAAGTGTGCTTATTGTGTTCCAGAAGTTGATATATCTTATCTCCTTGTCACAACAAATCTGGAAGGATTGCTATTACAATATATTAGCTTTCTATTGCTGCCATGAAAATTGCCATAAATGTAATGGCTCAAAACAATGCAAATTTATTATCTTACAGTTCTGTAGGGTTAGAAGTCTGACACGGGTCTCACTAGCTAAAATCAAGGTGTCAGCAGAGTTGCATTCTTTCTGGAGGCTCGGGGAACCCATTTCCTTTCATTCTGGAGGCTTCCTGTATTTCTTGGCTTGTGGCCCTCTTCTTTCATCTTCACATCCAGCGATTTGGCATCCCTGACCATTCATTCATTGTCACATCTCTTTCTGACCACGGCCGAGAAAGGTTCTCCACTTTTCCAGACTCATGTGATTAGATTGGTCCCACCTAGATAATTCAGTATAATCTTGCTGTGTCTGAATCCATTCCTTCATCAGAATCCCATCTGCAAAATCTCTTTTGCCGTGTAAGGTAACGTGTTCACAGGTTCCAGGGCTCTGGGCATGGGCATCTTTGGGTGCTGTTATTCTGCCTCCTACAATCACAACCCTCTTTTTCCAGATGAGGAAAGCAAGGCTTTAGAGCTTTCAGAGAGGCTGGTGGATTTATCAGCAGCCATCCAAGCAATAGGTCTTTCTGGTTCCAACTTCTATGCTCTACCACTTTGCGACATCCAGTTATGGGTTTTCACCCATTAAAGGTACCACTTGGGTAGTTTACAAACATTTATGTGTGATACTTATAGAACACATTTTCTGTTGGAGGGTTCCGATGTTTCAGGAAGTTAAAATGACTTGCCATGTGGTAGGCGGGAAACGTGGCAAAATTTAGAGTTTTTTTTAATACCTGGGTGATCCTGACATTTATCCTAAATTTTGCCTCTTTTCTCATGGAGACTGGATAGATGAATGGAATTGAAGAACTATTGAAAATAAAAATGAACTTTTTAAAATGATCTATTTCATGGACGGCAGTGAAGATCCATCTGTTAAAATATGGATTTGAGTCATGTTTCAGAAATTTAAAAGCAGACTTCCCCTTTACTTTTTGAAGGGCATGATAGAGATTTTTAATATGTGATGTTTTTGTGAAGGTCTCATTTTCTTTTGCTATGTTACTGTATTTATTCTTGTAGAGTAGATTTTCTAAAATTACATACCCTTCTCAATTTAACACAAAATTACTTCATATCTGCACCTGGCACTTGAATTTTGGTTTAAAAGAAAGCTGTAGAATTGTGTGTTATTGGCATATTGCAAATCACCAACTGTGATTCTACCACTGAAATTCAAACAGCATTTGTTCGTGACACAGTCCAGATTTCATAATACTGTGTTTTCTAAAAAATGCTAGAGATAATTATTGAAACTAATATACATGTATAAGTTTTTCCATCATGTGTGGCATTTACAAAGATTCTTTGTAATCTTCAATTTCCATTTTAAATTTGCAGAAAGGACTTTATTCTTGAGAGAACATATCACTGTGAAAAGTTAATAAGAAAACTGAAATTTCATTTGCTTCCAATCAAGCACCAAAATGTCAAAACCTAACATCTGCAAAATGCATATTAAGCCACACACCTTTGGAGAAGTCTGATGATATTAAAATCCATTGTAGAAATTCAAAATACCCAAGAAGAGCGAGACATAGATATCATTAGCTTTTATTTCCCAAATAATTGAAATTTTAAAATTGGGTGGTACTAGAAGGGTGGGCAATCTAGTGCATGATCATCAAACTATGGCCCATGGGCCAAATCGGCCCACTGCCTGTTTTTGTAAATTAGGTTTTAGTAAAAACAATCAGTCTTTTGTGGCTGCTTTCTCACTACAACAATTTTAACAGAAATCCTGTGGACTGCAAAGTCAAAGATATTTACTTCTGGCCCTTTTTAAGAAGTTTCCTGACCCCCTGATCTAGTGCTACCAGTGAATGTCAGATAAACAGGATGATTTTGTTACTGTGTATTGAAACTTTGGTGTATACACACAAACACCTTTCCATTTTTTGTAACCATTAAGGATTTCTTTCCCCACTTATGTTGTTTATTATAAGGTTGAGTGGCCCAACTCTTCACCTACTTTGATTTCTTCTTACCACTTAACCTCCCTCCAGATTGTTTAATCAGCTAATTATATGTTATGCCACAGCAGGGTTCAGAGCTTCCTGTTTGTCTACATGTCTTTATGACCTTATGATGGTGTTCTTTTTTTGTCTTAATGAACTGATTGAGGATATGTGAATGTTCATGGAAATAGCATTTGTTCAAAATGGCAAAACTGTCTACGAGGTGAGGATTATAATTATAAATACTGCTCATAATTGAAAATTTACCTCATTATCCTTTTACTGATAGGAGTATTGACATTGAAAAAGCTTGGTTTGGCACCATAAGAGGTAGTTTCTTTGGGGTATAGCCAAGATTCTCCTTTCCTTGGAAAGGCAAGCTTAGCTGCTAAGCGTGCTTTTGTAGACTTAACAAGAGGATAGCTGCTTTTTCTTCGAACTTTATTACTCTTTGAGATTTTTAAGAAGTGCTGCCACTGTGTTAGTCATATGAGAAAACAGAATGAATTTTTATTTTTATAGAATTTTGTAATTTTATTTTACAAAATTTCCTTAACTGTTTATTTTGAAGTAATTTTATTTCAGAAAAATTGCAGAAGTTAACATCCTACACAACCGTAGAATGATTATCAAATTTAGGAAATCAATACACTTAACTAACATCTTATTTGAATTTGCTGGTTTTCCCGCTAATGTCCCTTTTCTGGTCCAGGATCTAACATTGCATGTAGTTGTCTTTTCTCCTCAGTCTCCCCCAGTCTACATAGTTTCCCCAGTCTTTCTTTGACTTTCATGTCTTTGACATTTTAAAGGAATATCTAGTATTTTGTCAGTTTTGTAAAGTGTCCCTCAGTTTGGATCTGTTTCCTCATGATTAGACCGTGAAGTTATGTACTTTTGTCAAGAATACCAGAGAAGTAATGCTTTTATGTCTGAGTGCATTGTATCAGAGGATACATGATGTTGATGTATTTTATTACTGGTGATGATAACCTTGGTTGAGATGGTGTCTGCCAGGTTTCTCGATTGCAAATATATTATTTTTTCCCTTTTTAAGTAAAAGGTATCTTATGGGGAAATGCTTTGAAATATGCAAATATTCTTTTGCTCATTGTATTTTCACTTGCTATGTTTCACATCCACTGGTAGGTATTGCCTGCAACAGTTATTACTGTGGTGGTTGCATAATGGTTTTCTATTTCAATGACTCCTTCCTTATTTATTAGTTGTAATACTACTGTAAGAAAGAGCTGCCTCTTTGCCACCATTTATTTCTTCAGTGGTTTATTTATATCATTATACACTCACAGATATTTAGTTTTTTTTCTTTTGGTTATAAGCCAATACTACCATTGTCTTTACAAATTGTTCATTGGGAGCTTCTTCAAATTGGCTCCTGTCTTTCTTTGTCATTCCTCCATCACTTTTCAGTTCTTCCTCGCATTTTGGCATCACAAGATGTTTCAGGCTCATCATGTATTTTTCCTACCCTCAGCCCTAGCACCAACTCTCTTTCCAAGGAGCCCTGGTTCATTTAATGGAGAATGATGTTTAGAAACCAAGATTTGGGTACTAGGTGTGTTCCTTGTTACTGGGGTGTCATTGCTTCTAGGACCTCCCAGTGAACAAGCTAGGAAATACATGTTTGTATACTCACACCTGTATTGTCATCCCTATGTATGTATGTATGTATGTATGTATTGTATGTATGAATGTATTATGTGTCTATCCATCCACTCACTCATCCACTTACCCGCCTGCCTACCCACCTACTTATAAAATCCATGAGTTCATACTGATGCTTTTGATTCCAATCTGACACTGTAGAGTTTGTTCTAACTTTCCTCACTTATAACTTTTATGTCTGACAGTGAGAACTTTGGCTATCATTGTCCAAAATATTTTTACTTAATTTTTCATTCCTGGTATGTATATATGTATATATTTATGTGTATAGATATATAGATAGATAGTATGAGAATTGTTTAACCATACATTTGTGAAAGACAAATTTACTAACTAGAGTATAATATTTGAGTGATAGTTCCCTACTATGCTCTTCCCATTCCCTCTTTTTTCCGGCCCTTTCCCCATACCCTTGGTGGAGGTAACCGATCTCATTAGTTCTCTTTTGTCCCTTCTGTATTTCTTTTGCACTAGTGAGCAGATGTATATTTTTTCATACCTTTTCTTCCTGTATGAATGTACCTTCCTATACATACTCTTTTGCATTTCCCCCCAATATTTTCTATTTAAGAAAACAGTTAAATCCACTCACTTCCACATTAGCATTCTGTGATATAAAAGGCTTTTTTTCCACTCATAGACTTTTGGATATGAAATACACATGTTAGAAATGTACAAGCCTCAAAGTTCATGGAAAGACTGTATCTTTGAAGGTTTGGTTCCTAAAAGTTAATATTTCTGCGTAGTTGTACATCGAATGTGGTGTAAGTTTTTTGTAGCGATTTAAATACCTTTATTTACACATGCAAATTTACTTCTCATTTCTAGCTGGTAGCGGTGTTTGATGAGCAAGAGCCACACCATGGAGGTGATGGCACCAGTGCCAGCTCCACAGGCACCCAGAGTCCAGAGATATTTGGCAGTGAGCTTGGCACCAACAATGCTTCAGCCTTTCAGCCTTATCAAGCAACAAGTGAAATTGAGGTCACACCTTCCGTCCTTCGTTCAAGTAAGCGAACGTACTTTCTTCCCTGCGCATGTCACCTTAATTTACAAGGATGCCGACGTTTGTTATCCATCCATGCTACTGTGAAGGAAATTCATTATCTGTTTTTATCAAAAATTGATTAAGTTCATAACCTGGGCAAATGTCTTTAGCACAGAAGTAATCAAGATTCTTTACACCTTAATAGATTGGACTTACTTTATGTTAGACTGGTGGACTTTTAATTGCTTGCTCAAGGTACACAAAAATGATAGTTTAAACTACCTGGATTCTTTTTCCCATATATTTCATCTGAATGTTAGAATAAATAGAAATAGTCAAGGTGCTTCACATTGAAATGAAGTATAGCATCATTGTTTGACAACTAACTTGGTTAAAAAACCAGTACTTTTATCACTTGAGCTTTATCTGAAGAACAGGGTCAAAGTTACTTTCATGATCTGGAATAGCTGCTTTTAAGATATCACCTCAAGGAAAGGCTAATCTTGGACCATAGGAGTCTGTAGTAGGAATCCTAGGACTCAGTACTCAAGTTTCAGAGACTTGCCGGAAAAATCCTGTCAGCTGTTACTGGAAGATTTGCACATAAAAGTATGGATGTTTTCTAGAAATAATATTTAGTCTTTGTAATTATATACTTTTGTAATTGAGCAGTTCTTAAGCATAAGAATGTCCATTTCAAGAAATTTATTATTTTAAAGTTCATTTATCTTTTAGACACATCTATTTGGAAACACTTCAGTTGTTCAAGTGGAGACTTTGGTCTTGTGTTTTCCTGAGTCTTCAGTAGGTCTTCATATAGAAATGAATAATAATGTATAGAATCTGGATCACCAGTGATATTTAGAATAAATATAAATGTATTCTTCAGATATGCCTCATTTTCCCCATTTTTTGCATTGGTGGGAGCCAACTGCATTTTGGCAGTTTGCCTATAGAAACTCATAAACTTCTTGTGCTTCTACTGTTCCTTGAAGGTATATTTAAGGAGAAGAAGAAAAGAAGTTTGGATTTAACAGTGAACAAACCTGATGGTCAATTAGAGATAACAAGAAAAGTATGCCGTAGAGGGGTGTAGAAAGTTTAGAAGCCACATTGCATGATGGGATATGTAAGTGATGCCCTAGAGCATCATGTGTCAAGGGAAACTGGTTAATATAGCCACTCACTAAAAGTGCTTTCTATTATCTGGACAAGTGAGACACAGGTGAAAGTGAAAACGCTTTCTAGGGAAGCCTGGAGTGGAGCAGAAACGACGAGGTATTTCAAGAGAACATTTCTTTATATGCAGAAGATTTAGGTTTGCTTGTGCATGAGCACCAGTAAATGTCTTTTAAACTAGTTGTGTGGAATAACACTCGGTTCCTCCATGAATGTGCTATTTAAAGGAATCTTACTTTGGATTAACTCTGGGCAGCATTTTCCTAAAGATGGGTGTCTGTACTACTATCGTGTATGTGAGGTGATATGTATGTAGCTGGTACGGTACTCAGATTACTATCTTCTCTTTATTACATACCAGCTTATCAAGACCATGATTTCATGAATATCTGCTTGGAATGAGCCTATGTTTAAAAAGTGGGTTGTTTAAATTTTTTAAATTATTGATTGTGTGTGTTAAATTTGACTTAAAGTACACTTAAATAGTAGTGTGGGTATTCAGCTGCCTGAAGTTTAGAAAAGTGATTTTTTTTTTTAAAGATTTTATTTATTTTATTACATATCTTCCCTTCTCCCCCGCTGCGGCGACGCGCCGAGAGTGGTCACTGCGCAGGCGTGGCTTTTCCCCGCTTGTGGGCGGCTTCTGCGTCTGTTCACGGCCGGCTTTCAGTTCGCGAGTAGCTGGCTGCGCTCCATTCGCGGGCGACCTGCCCTGCCCACGGCGGCTCTGGCCCACCCATGGCGGCCTGCCATTCTCAAGGCGGTCTGCCCGCTAGGAGAGGTCCCTGGGAATCGAACTCGGGGCCTCCCATGTGGTATGCCGGTGCCCTATCCACTGGGCTATCGAGCCAGCCCCAGAAAAGTGATTTTTTTAATGTGAGAAATTACAACTTCTTTTATCTAGTTAATTGCAGAACTTTTTGCTGCTATTGTAGTTTTTTATTTTTATGTTTTATAAAGTAAGTTACACCTTTAACTTGGCTGCATCTTAATAAAGAGCTGGAGGAAAGATAAAGCATGTCTTTATATTAAGAAGAATTTGAATGCCATGCTTTCCTTCAATTTTTATCTTTATTGCCTCTGGCTTCAACAGAATTTCTAACACACAACCATCCACATTTGACTGGTGCTAAGTATTGAAATTTAAATCTCTTTTTACCTTGTTTTTATTGAGCGAAGGAAGTTATATTTGAAGCATATGTGTTGTCTTGCAGACACTAGTCGGAGAATATGCAAATCGTACTTTTTTGCTTAGATTTTTACCTATTCAGCTTGCTTAGATTTTACGGCCTCGGCAGGCATTGGGTAAGCACGTGCTGAGCATTTACTACCCACGTGTGTACAAGGTGTGATGACTGTGTAAAAGTTACCCATTAAAAGTGAGTCGGCTCGTTGCAGGTGATTTTTCATGCTTTATTAACACTGTTCACTCACATAGGACACAAGAGATGGACCGTGCGGGCCCGGATGGCGGTGGATGGTAAGAACCAGGAGTTGAGTGCAGAAGGCGTAGTCCTGGTCATCGTGGAGTGTGTAATTAGAGGTCTTTCTTACTTACAGATGTGAAAGTAAAGAAGCCAACGAGATGTAGAGCTTTTCTCCATTGAGGGAATAAGCATCGCTAATTAGCAGCATGGCTATGTAGGTTTTATTGAAAAATAAACCCATTTTTGCCTTAAAGAAAGGGAGTGAGGGTTTCACTCAAGTATTTCTGTGAATGCATTCTCTCATTCCTTTAGTCTACAAAAGAACTGAGAAGCTTAGAAAAGTACATAGAGTACAATTTTTTTTTTTCCAACAAAAAACTAGATATTAAGTTTGGGTAGTAAGATAAGATTTAGGTAGGTTTAATGCACAGAATTCATATGTTTACCGAGAAATTGCCACTAATTTGGCTCTGAGCTTTCTTGTAGCTCATACAGAAAGAGACTCTGATTAGTTAACATGGCGCTTCTCAAATGCGTCAATTTTTGCCCCCAAGGGACATTTGACAACTTCCAGGGACATTTGTGTTTGTCGCAGGGGGAGGTGCTGCTCTTATCTAAGGGGTGGAAGCCAGGGATGGTGCACAGGAGGGTCCCCACACCAGTGAGCTCTTCCGCCCCAAATGTCAGTAGCCTTGTGAAACCCTGAGTTGACGGAATCACTGTCCTCGGGGGTCAGAACAGCATTTACCTAAGAGAAGCTAAAACTGAAATTTCAGAGAAATTTTCTTGAGTCCTCATAAAGAAAATGCTGCCCAGTGTATTGAGCTGTGTCTTCAATGATACTCCTAAAGGGCAAAAAAGTGACTACAGGCTAATAACTATGTTGTTCATAGTAGGTAACCAATAGATAAAGCCCCCAAAATGAAGGAACCAAGATTGGTATTATGTAAACATTAGTATAACTGTAATCATTAGAACAAAAATATAATGTTTCTAAAAATCACAAAAAACGTGCTTTAAAAAAAAGAGAAAGTAAATATAATAGCTTCATAGCAAAAGACTGTATAAAAGCTGCTTGTATTGGGGCCGGCTGTATAGCCCAGTTGGTGGGGCACCGGTTTGCCACATGGGAGGCCCCGGGTTTGGTCCCCTGGCCTCCTTAAGCTGGTGGACCGCCTTGACAAGGCAGGCCAACGCGGGTGGGACACGCTGCCGCAGGAAAAGGCAAGCCCCCGCAGGAAAAGGCAAGCCCCCGCAGGAAAAGGCAAGCCCCTGTGAGCAAGGGCGAGCCCCCATGAGCAGGCAGGCCGCCACGCCGGCGAGCTGATTCGGCGGGTTGCCCCAGCAGGGGGAGACAAGCAGACACAGAGGAATGCAGAGAAAAACGAACACAGCAAGAACAAGCAAAAAAGGGGGGGGATGTATAATAAATAAAAATAAATCTAAAAAAAAGCTGCTTGTATTAAAGACATAGAATAAAATAGGGTATCCATAAAATATTGGTACCTATGGGGGTGGGAGAGAATAGGATTAGACTTATAATAACCTTGTTTTGTATATTTGATATTGAAACCTTATTATATTTTACATATCATTAAATAAAAGCAAAAATTGAAATGTGATTCCTGCCCGCAAAGTAACATGAAATAAATACATATAAATATGTATCTGGTTGGTAGCACAAACATACCAGGGGAAAATATGGTAATTTGTACAACCGATGGGCAGTGTACCCTCAGGACTAAAAGCACTGCCAAACAAACAAGACCCTGGAACTGTTTTCAGGTCAGCGGTTGTTGGTAAGTTTGGCGTTGTTAACCTTAGACGGCTGGGTGTGTTACGTTGGATGAAGTACAGGTGTGATTCCGTTACTCCTGTTGCCACTGAGGACCCCGGAATCTTTATGTGGAAGAAAAGGATGCAGGTGCGAGTTAGAGAAGAACACGGAGGGCTCCATGGCCCTCAGTTAGTAGGACGTGTCATGATGAATCTACGTTGTGTGTTTTTCTCAAATGAGAGAGAGGAAGAAGCCTTTCTGTGTCCACCGAAAGGGCCTGGAATCAATGGCCATCCCAGTAGCAATGAGCATTCCAGATATCCAGACTGTGGTGTGGAAATAGCAGTGTTTTTTTTTTCACTCAGAAGCACCAGAGCTCTTTAGAGAAATGGCTGAATTCAGGTCTGGGGCAGTAAAAGTAAGAGAAGATCCTGGCGCATCCTGTCATGCCAGAAAATAAGGAAGCTGTCAGAGGCTATTAGGGTTCCGTCGCCCCATGACCGGATAAACAGAATGTGGTCTATCCATGCAGAGGAATATTATTCACTGTAAAAAGGAATGAAGTTCTAATAAATTCCACAACATGGATAAACCTTGAAAGCGTGCTAAGTGAAATAAGCTAGAATCAAAAGGACAAATATTGTCAATATTTGACAAATATTGATTCCACTTAACCGAAATATCTAGAATAAGCAAATTAATAGAGGCAGACAGTAGATTAGAGGCAGAGGTCAGCAGGGGTCTGGGGGAGGGAGGAAATGGGAGCTATTAATGGGTACAGAGTTTATGTTTGGGGTGATGCACACGTTTTGGTAGTGGCTGATGGGGATGGTAGCACAACACTGTAAATATAATGAATACACTTAAAATGGTTCAAATGCAATTTTTTGGAGATAGATATATATATATAACCACAATTTAAAAATTTTTTTGCCAGGATTGTGTCAAAAGGACACAAGACCTAACTTGAGGCTCCCACTGGCCAAAGAAGGGGCAATTGGTGCATCAGTGAGGATAATAGCCAAAAAATGAAGAGTTTATAATGGTAATAAATAAGCCTACCTGGTCCCTGGGAAAGGATGCTAGTGAGCTAACTTACTATTTTGAATACTGATAAATGAAGGAATGAATCAGGCATCTTCCTTCTATTTCCTGTATGAATGGTAGCGCTGGGTAACCAAGTAGTAACTGAGAGGAAGTTCCTTTTTATAGAAGTAGTCCAGCTAGTAAATGAAGAACTAATGATAGAATTAGAATATCACTGTTTTGCAGCTACTGATGAAATAATGGATCTACACATTGATCGTCAACCACTGCTAGCATCAAAAAAATATAAAGTTAATTTGAGACGCAAGCAAGCATTGTGTGTCTCCTGATGGAAGCACACACCCCCTCCTGTGACGTGGTATTGACAGACAAGCAAACAAAAACACCTGAATCTGGTCAAACCTCTAGATCCAACTGCCAATTTACAGAAGCATGTAAACACCACGGGGATGCAATCAGCCAAGTCAAGACTGTACAAGAAGGAAACTGTACAAGACGAATGACTTCAATAAATCAATCCCCACAGGGAAAAGAGATGGAAGAACTTATAGATTAGTAGAAACTTAAAACACATAACAACCAATCATACTATGTGAATTTTATTTAAATCCTGATTAAAATAAAATTTAAAAAAATGATGTTCATGTGCTGAGTTGAATGCTGATTGGATATTTGATATCAAGGAATTGTTATATTTTAAAGTGTGATAATGTTATTACAATTATTCTTTCTTAAAGAGACTTTATCTTGTTATATGTACTGAAATATTTATGGTTGAAATGTTATCTCTGAACTTGACTTCAAAATAATATTGACAGGAGAAGTAGGGAATGGATAGCTGTTGGTGATTGCGTGGAATTCAGTATGCTCTCCGTCTACTTCTGTAAATGTTTGAAATTATCCATAATTTCTATAACCATTTGAAAGTTTACTTAGTTCCTTTTTCT
>PVKH010018606.1:0-15086 GCA_004027955.1 Chaetophractus vellerosus | reverse complement strand
CATCATATTGAGTAACATAAGCCAGACCCAAAATGACAGATATTGTATGAGCTCAGTGATATGAAATAATTAGAATAAGTAAATTCAGAGAGTCAGAAACTAAAATATACTTTACCAAGGGCAGGGATGCGGATAGGGAATCAGTAGTTAATGCTTAAATTATATGGTTTCTATTTGGGTTGATCGGAAAGTTTTGGTACTGGATAGTGGTGATGGTAGGATAACATTGTGAACATAATTAATAGCAGTAAATTATATATTTGAATGTAGTTAAAAAGGGGAAATTTTAGGTTGTATAAATGTTACTAGAATAAGAAATTTTTAAAAACTCAACAAACATAGGACTGTACAACACATTGAACACTACTGTAAACCACAGACTATAGTTAATAGCACAATTATAAGAACGTTCTTTCATGAAGTGTAACAAATGTATCACACTAATGCAAGGTGTTTAAATAAATAAAAGAGTAGTTGTGATGGTTTGAGGCTTTATGGACCTCAGAAAATTATGGTCTTAAAATTGATCCATTCCTCTTGTAGGTGGGATTTTGATTAGAATACTTCAATTAGGTGTGGCCTCAGGTGGGTCTTAATTCTCTTACTGGAGTCCTTTATAAGAGAATGTAATTCAGAGAGAGGAGAGAGAAAACCACAAAGTGAGAGGCTGAAAGCAAGGAAGCCGGGAGGAGGAGGGAAAGCCCAGCAGGTGCCACCATGTGCCTTGTCATGTGACAGAGGAGTCCAGGATCGCCAGCAGCCAGTCTTCCAGGAGAAAGCATTGCCTGATGATGCCGTGATTTGGACATTTTTCTCACCCTTGGAACTGTAAACTTGTAAGCTAATAAATCCCAACTGCAAAAACCAACCCATTTCTGGTATATTGCATTTCAGTAGCCTAGCAAACTAAAATGGTGGTATATGGGAACTCTGTATTTTATGCAAATTGTTCTGTAAACCTCCAACTTCTCTTAAAAAAATGGCTGCATAAAAAAAAAAAAACCCACACAAAAACCTACATATGTAGCAAAGAAAGTAACTATTAAATTCTGTTTAACACTACAGTTATATTTTTTAAAAAGCCAACAAACTACAACTATATTTTTATATTAGGGTGAAAAACGGTCAGATTTATATCCATCCAGGTTTTTTTTTGGGGGGGGGCACAACTAATATTTTTATTGCTGGGTGTTACAAATTCATAATGATTGGCTAATTTGCATCAATTCATTTGCTTATCACATAACTGATTTAAAAAGAATAGCATCCAATATATAAGAACCTGGTAGAGTTCCCACAAATGTATTGGTGGGGGCGGGGCGGGGAGCCACACAGTTTTAAAAATAGGGAGTAATTACAAATAGGTAAGGCAATGAATACTGGCATCCTGTAAAGAATCTTGTAGGATGGCTCTATGGCGTATGGGTTAGTGCACTGGTTGTTGACTAGAGAGTCTTATACATCCAAGATAGATTTGGCAGGAAATGACCAAGCGTGTGGGTTAGGCAATACAAGGGGAATATCTACCAATCTTTCTCCACTTTATTCCTTTTCAAGAACAGTAAAGCCATTCAATACATGCTTAAGACTCACTTATACAGTACTTATTTTGAACAATGGTCTTATCAGTCAAGAATTTTGTATCTTCCACTCTCCAAAACTATATTACATTCACTCACTGTACTTTATTCGATTACTATAGTAATTAGTTACTAGGTAGAACAGTCTCATTCAGCATTACCTTCCCTATTATCTATAGTACATGAAAAAGTTTCTTAGGTTTGGGTATCTTCTTACTTACCAAAACTCCCCATACTCAACCCTTTCTTGGTTACAACCTTATCACAAGCCTTGTAGCCTATAGAATCCTGTTCCTCAATCTAACAGTATAGGGCATACAGAATGGCCAGAGAAGCTTCATGTAGTGGGGTAGGGTAAGGGGGGCTGGCTACCTGCTTGCTACAAGTCACAATGGTGTTTTTGCAGTTTTGTCCTTTCTGGTCTGATGCAAACGTCTGGTCAAGAAGAGCGTTCAAGACCGAAATCTGATCTGTTATATTTGTTCTTGCAATAGCCTGGGATGGATGCTACTGCTTATTTAAGAAAGGGCCACATTGTAGGCTGAAGTAACTCCTGTCACAAAACTCATTTTAAATTTCACACAACTACCTGGTAGTGGCAGATGAATATTTGCCTACTCAACATCCTTTCTTCCCCCTTTTCTTAGTAACAGACCCCTAAATTATTAAAGGTCGCAATGCCCTCAGGTATAAAGCATCATATCCAAGTCTTCCTTACATATGAGAATAGTCAAAGAGATATAAGTACGGGTGTTGGGTAAGTTTCTGAGAAAAGCTCTTTAAAGAGGTCTAACTCAGGCAGAAGTTCTCTTTTACCTTTCCTCCCACCCTTTCCTCTTTATGCCTTCCTGTAATATGGTTGTGATGTATATTAGAGCTCCCGTTGCCATTCTGAATCATGAAGCAAGCTTGAAGATGGAAAGAACATGCTAAAGAGAGCAGATAAAAGGAGAGAGAGAGAGAGAGAGAGAGAGAGAAAGAAGGAGCTTGCGGTACCAATAACTTATGAGTCACCATGCTAGGCCTAAAATGCCTCTGTGTATTTCTTTTCTGTGATAAAAAACTAAATCTAAGTCATTGCATTACAGGTTTCTCTTACAGGCAACCATATCTAATCCTAACTAATCTACTTGGACAAAATTCTATTGCCTTCTCTCAATCAGAGGTTGGCCACCTCACGTAATTTGGAAATGGGTTACATAGGATGCTTAAATAGAGTAAAAGTCTTCCTTTACAAAACTTAAAAATCACAACTGTACTGCCTTGTTTATTTGTGTACCCTATCAGACTATGAGCTACTTGTAAAAAGTTCATATATTTTTAAATTAACTTTTTATTGTGGTAAAATATATATAATATAAAAAGTCCAAATATTCTTATTGCTATCATCTAGCATGATACTTGGCTGGTAATACTTGAATTCGACTTTCTTTCTGAAAATATGCTACCACCCCTAGCAAATGTACTATGATTATCTACATAATATCATTCAATTAATTTAGAACAATAAATGTCTATAAAAATATATATACAATTTTTCTCAAAGTTGTTTAGAAAATAGAAGGAACTATCTATTGTGAGCCATGTTTCAAAATACCTGGCTGACATATTGTTTTCAGGAAGAAGTGGAATTTCCAAAACTTTCGTGCTAGCAATTATTATCTCTTGGCTTGCAGTAGCAACTGTCTTCCCAGTGATTCGATGTACTTGATAAAATGCATGAGGCCGTAAATATCGATCATCTGCTGTTCCAATAAACATTTGTAGATTTATCGGCTTTTCACTATAACCCAGGAGCTAATTAGAAAAAACAAACATAGACAAGAACAACTCATTACCAATGCATTTCACAACAAGCTTACAACAATACATATTATTTCTGTATCATATACTATTGATAAATGTTACTTCCAAAAAGATAACTTATAATCAACAATCCTTTAAATTTCCAAAGTAATTTAAGAATTATAATACACGAGAATATGTAACAAAGGTATGCAATTTTTTTAAAATAAATACCTGGATCAATAAAAATTCTGCAAAGTCTTAGAAGTCTACTGTGGATAATATAAAAGAAATTTTGATTCTGTAGTCCCGGCAATATTAGCCATTCAAATCACACCTAAAGACTTGAATGTAGGTTTTGTATAGATGCCTTTTATTAGATTGAGGATGTTTCCTTCTATTCCTATACTCTGAGAATTTTTATTATGAATGGGTGTTGACTGACAGTTTTCTTTGAAGTTTTTTTTAAAAATATGAATTCAACTTGTTTAATAGATATGAGGTTATTTCATTTTTCTAATTCTTCAGCCAGTTTTGTTAATGTGTGTCTTTCAAGGAGTTTGTCCTTTTCAGCAACGGTACTGGATTTATTTGCATAAAAGTTCTTAAAAATAGCCCTTTATTATTCTGCTTTTAATGTCTGTAGGATCTGCAGTGGTTTTCCTATTTCATTCCTAAAAGTTAGTAATTTGTGTTTTCTCTTTTCTTTTTAATTTGGTCTCACTAGATATTTTTCAGTTTTATTGATCTTTTCAAAGGACCAATTAAAAAATTTTTTTATTACAGAAGTTGTGGGTTTACAGAACAATCACGCATAAAATAGAGGATTCCCATACACCACCCCACCACCACCACCTAGCATTAGTGTGGAACAGTTGTTAAAACTGATGATAGTACTTTTAAAATAATTTTACTATTATTTTTTAAAAAGTGGTAGCCAGGATTTATAGAGAGATTATATGTTCTAGGCAGTGTGTGAAGCAATTTACATGGATTATCTCATTTAAAACACCCGATACACTGACCTGTGAAATTTGTCCTATTTTTTTTTCATTAGAGAAGTTGTAGATTTACAGAAAAATCAAGTAAACAATACAGCGTTCCCATATGCGCCCCCCACTGTTGACACTTTGCATTAGTGTGGCACCTTTGTTACAGCCAATGAAAGAATATTAAAATAGTACTAATAGTCCATATATTACATTAGGCATATTTTATCCCATATACCACCCGTGATACTTTGAATTTGGTGAAAGAAAAAGATTAAAAAAACAAAAGCATTATGTTTTTGAACTAATCCATTCCTGTGGGTGTGAGATTCGGTTAAGGAACCTTGATTAGATCACTTGATTAGATCACTTTTGATTGGACTACATCAGTGAGGCGTGACTCAGGCTGGGTTTCCATCCTCTTACTGGAGCCTTATATAAACAGAGACACAGAGAAAAAAAGGAAGCGCCATTTGACCCTGCCATGTAAGAGAGGACTTGAGGATCACTAGCAGCTAAAGCATGAAGCCCCCAAGAGGCTGGGCCTACAGAGCAGCTCAAGACTGAAGAGATGAGCCATATGCCTGGTTGCCAACAGCTGGTGGGGAGAAAAAGGAGCAGCCGAGGGTAAGAGAGGAAGCCTAGAAAGAGGCAAGCCCTATGCCTGGTTGCTCACAGCTGAGCTCTAAGGGATGGTGAGACTTGAGGGGAAAGCAGGAACCTAGGCAGAGATCAGCTGCCATCTTGCCTTGCCACCTGGCAGGTCGCCAATATCACCAGTAGCTGACTTTATTGAGAAAGTATCTCTGATGATACCTTTTTTTTTTTTTAAAGATTTATTTATTTTTATTACATATCTCCCCTTCCCCCCGCTGTGGCGACGCGCCAAGAGTGGTCACTGCGCAGGCGCGGCTTTCCCTGCTTGTGGGCGGCTTCTGCTTCCATTCATGGGCCGGCTTTCAGTTCGCAGGTGGCTGGCTGCGCTCCATTCGTGGGCGACCTGCCCTGCCCGTGGCGGCTTTGCCCTGTCCGTGGCAGCTTTTTGCCCTGCCCACGGCGGCTCTGGCCCGCCCATGGCGGCTTGCCATTCTCAAGGCGGTCTGCCCACTAGGAGAGGTCCCCGGGAACCGAACCCGGGGCCTCCCATGTGGTATGCCGGTGCCCTATCCACTGGGCTATCGAGCCAGCCCCTCTGATGATACCTTGATTTGGACATTTTTACTACCTTGGAACTATAAGCTTTTACCCTAATAAATTTCCCATTATAAAAGTCAACCCATTTCTTTTTTTTTTTTAAGATTTATTTTTCATTTATTTATATATCCCCCCTTGCTGCTTGTGCTTGCTGTGTTCATTTGCTTTGCGTCTTTCTGTGTCTGCTTGTCTCCCCCTGCTGTGGCATCCCGGTGAGTCAGCTCACCATGCGCGGCCTGCCTGCTCGTGGCGGCTTGCCTTCTCCAAGAGGCCCGGGAAACCGAACCCGGGGCCTCCCACGTGGTAAACCAGAGCCCTATCAATTGAGCCACAGCTGGCTCCCAAAAGTCAACCCATTTCTGATACTTTGCATTGGCAGCCCTGTGGCAAACACCTATTATTAACATCTTGTATTAGTGTTATACATCTGCTATAATTCAAGAAAGAACATTCTTATACTATTAACTATAGTCCATCATCAACAATAAGGTTCACTGTTATATAATCCTATATTTTATCTTTTAATTTTTATTCTAGTAATATATGACCTAATATTTCTCCCTTTCAACCACATTCATATAGATAATTCAGTGCTGTTACTCACAATGTTCCACTATCACTACCGATTTCCAATCAAACTAAAGAGAAATTCTATACAAATAAATCAACTACCCAATCTCTACTTCCAATCTATCCCTTAGAAACCTATATTCTAGATTCTAACTCTATGAGTTTGATTATAATTAGTTCATATCTGGGAGATCTTACAATATTTGTTCTTTTGTGTCTGGCTTATTTCACTCAGCATAATGTCCTCAAAGTTTATCATGTCACATGCATCAGGACTTCACTCCCTTTTATAGCTGAACGATATTCCACTGTATGTACATATCACCTTTTGTTTATCCATTCATGGATTGATGGAGTTGCTTCCATCTTTTGGCAATTGTGAATACTGCCACAATGAACACTGGTGTACCTGTTTGAGTAACTGCTTTCAATTCTTCTGGGTATATACCGAGCAGCAGGATTGCCAGTTCATATGGTAATTCTAAACTTGGCTCCCTGAGGAACTGCCAAACTGCGTTCCACAGCAGCTGCATCATCTTACCTTCCCACCAGCAATGATTAGTGTTCCTATTTCTCCATATCCTCTCCAACACTAGTAAAAAAAAAAAAAAAGAAAGAAAATAGTATCCATTCTAGTGGGTGTGAAATGGTATCTCATTGTGGTTTTAATCTGCGTTTCCCTAATAGCTAGTGATGTTGAGCATCTTCAGGTGCTTTTTAGCCATTTGTATATCCTCTTTGGAGAAATGTCTATTCAAGTTTTGCTCATTTTTAAACTGGGTTGGGTTCGTCTTCTTGAGTTGTAGGATTTCTTTATATATTCTGGGTATAATACCTTATTGGATATGTGGTTTCCAAATATTTTCTCCCATTGAGTAGGTTGTCTTTTCACTTTTGTGACAAATTCCTTTGATGCACAAAAGTTTTTAATTTTGAAGAGGTCCCATTTACCTATTTTTCCTTTTGTTTGTTGTGCTTTGGTATAAAGTCTAAGAAACAATGCCTAACACAAGATCCTGAAAATACCTCCTCATAGTTTCTTCTAAGAGTTTTATAGTCCTCATTGTTCTTATATTTAGGTCTTTGATCCATTTTAGTATATGGTGTGAAACAGGGGTCCTCTTTCACTCTTTTACATATGGATATCTAGTTCTCCCAGCACCATTTGTTGAAGAGACTATTCTTTCCCAATTGAGTGGACTTGGCAGACTTGTCAAAAATCAAGTGGCCAAAGATGTGAGGCTCTATTTCTGAAATCTGGATTCATTTCCATTGGCCAATATATCTAGCCTTCTGACAGTACCATGCTGCTTTGACCATTGTAGCTCTGTAATACGTTCTAAAGCCAGAAAAGAGTGGTTCCTCCAACTTTGTTTTTCTTCTGCAAGATGTTTTTGGCTATTTGTGGCTCTTTACCCTTCATGGACATTTAGTCTTCCAATCTATAAACATAGAATGTCCTTCCATTTATTTAGGTCTTCTTTGATTTCCTTTAGCAATGTTTTATGGTTTTCTTTATATAAGTCCTTTACATCCTTGGTTGGATTTATTCTTAGACATCTGATTGTTTTAGTTGCTATTGTAAATAGAAATGTTTTTTCTCAATTTCCTCCTCAGATTGCTCATTATATTACATTAAGGGTAAAGATACACTACTGACTTTTGCATGTTGATCTCATACCCAGCCCACTTTGCTGAATTTGTTTATTAGCTCTAGCAGTTCTGTTGAAGAATTTTTGGGACTTTCTATATATAGGATCACATCATCTGCAAATAGTGGAAATTTTATTTCTTTCTTTCCAATTTGGATGCCTTTTATTTCTTTTTCTTGCCTGACTGTTCCGGCTAGAATTTCCAGTACAACGTGGAATAACAGTGATGGCCAGTGGTCATCCTTGTCTTGTTCCAGATCTTAGAGAGAAAACTTTTGGTCTTTCACCATTGAGTATATGATGTTAGCTGTGGGTTTTTCATATATACCTTTTAACATGTTGTCAAAGGACCAACTTTTGATTTTGTTAAATTTTCTCTATTATTTGTTTTCTACTTCAATGATTTCGTTTTTCCTTAACTTTTTTTTAAAGATTTATTTCTTTTTATTTATTTATCCCTGCCCCCTTGCTGCTTGTGCTTGCTGTGTCCATTTGCTTTGTGTTTTTCTGTGTCTGCTTTGTCTCCCTTTGTTGGATCATCTTGCTGCACCAGCTTACTGCACTGCGTGTGGGCAGGCTTGCCTTCACCAGGAGGCCCCAGAAATCGAATCCAGGGCCTCCCAAATGGTAAACAGGAGCCCAACCAATTGAGCCACAGCTGCTTCCCTCCTTAACTTTTATTTTGAAACAATTTCAAACATAAAGGACCATTGCAAACATTATACAAAACCAACAGAGACAACTCCACTATACCCCCTACCCATATACCCAGATTTACCACGTTCTCTTTTTTCTGAACATTTGAGAGTAAATATCCTGCTCTTTGAGCATCTGATACTTTCCTGTATATTTTCTAAGAACAAGAATATTCATTTATGTAACCCTGACAAGTATTTAGCAAGTTCAAGAAATTTATAATTGATATAAAGCATATTCTACTTTTTAAATTGTCCCAATAATGTCCTTTTGGCGTTTTTTTATCCTCCATTATTAGATCCTGTCCAGGATCATGGATTGCATTTAATTGTCACTGTCTCTTTAGTCTCTTTTTAGAAATTGTAGAAACATATATATGACATAAAAATTCCCCTCTTGACCACTCTCAAGCATACATATTTCAATTATTCCTATTCTTTATTTGCTTTCTTCCTCTTCTTTTGGATCAAATTGCACTTCTTTCTCTATATACTTAACACAGAAGCTTACATCATTCATTTTACAACTTCTTTAAGCATTTAAAGCTATAAATTTACCTCTAAAGACTGCTTTAAGTTGCATCCCACACATTTTAACATGTTGTGCTTTCATTATCATTCAGTTAAAAAGTTTTTCTAATTTCCTTTGGGATTTCTTCTTTGACCAATGAGCTATTTATTAGATATTTAAGCATTTTCTACATCTTATTGTTACTAATTCTTAACTCAATATTTTTGTGGTCAGGGAATATACCTTGTATGATTTCAATTCTTTGATATGTGGTGATACTTGTTTTTTGGCTCAGTAACTGGTCTATCTTGCTGCATCAGTTCCATATACACTTGAAAATAACAAGTACTCTGCAGTTGTTAGCTATAGGATTCTATAAATTTCAATAATATTTAGTTGACAGCACTCAAATCTTGTATATGCTTACTGATTTTATTTTTCCTGCTTCTTCTAACAATTCCTGCCAGAAAGTGGTTAAAGTCTTCAATTGTGATTTAATTCTGTCAGTTCTGACCCATTTATTTTGATGCTCTATTGTTAGGTACACACTCATTTAGGATAGGTTAATTCTTCTTGATAAACTAATTCTTTTATCATTACTAAATGTCCTTCTTCTTCTCTAGTGACACTGTTTGTCTTGAAGGCTACTTTGTTTAGCTTTCTTATGCTTAGTGTAAGAAAGATCTTCTTCCAGCATTTTACTTTCAGTCTGTCTGTGTCTTTGTAATTACATGTTCCATGTAAACAACATATGGTTATGTTTTACTTTTGTATCAAGTGACAATCTCTGCCTTTAATTGGAGCAGCTGGCCCATTTACATTTAATGTTACTCTTAATACAGACTAAGTTAGAGTTTCCCATCTATCTATTTATTCCATTTTCTATCTATTCCATTTGTTCTTTTTCTTCTGTTCTTCCTTTCCTGCCTTCCTTTGGGTGGACTAAGTACTTGCTAGTATTCAATTTAATCTCCTATGCTGACTTTGTAGCTACATGTGCTTTTTTCCCCCAAGCGATTGCACTAGAGATTACGCTATATACCTTTAAATTATTTCTGGCTATGTTTAAATAATATTACACTATTTCATGAATGATGTAAGAGAACCTAAGAACAATATAATTCCATTTATCCTCTCCTATTCTTTGTGCTTTTATTTCCTTATATTTTACTATGTATACAATAAGCATCACAGTATATTATTATTTTTATTTTAAACAGTTAACAGTGCTTTAAAATCAACTTAAGAAAAAATATATAATATAAAGGAACTTATATAAGTTTACATTTATTCAGTTATTATAGTGCTTCACAGTCCTTCCTGCAGATTCAGGGGTTCTATCTGATATCATGTTCCTTATGCCCTTTTTTTTTTTTTTTTGTAGTTCAGGTCTGCTAAAGATGAATTCTTTCAGTATTTACAGGAGAATTTAAAGATATCATTTCATTGACATCTGGCCTCCCTCTTTTTGATGAGGTGTCAGCCATGATTTTTATCATTTTTTCCTACAGTGATTTTTTTTTTTTTTAAGATCTGTCCTTTAGCTTTGATTTTTCAGCAATTTGACTATGATGTGCCTAGGTATGGTTTTCTTTGCATTTCTTTGTATTCATCACGGTTGCAATTCACTTAGCTTCCTGGTGCTGCAGTTTAATGTCTTTTATCACGGTGGGCATTATATTTTCAAATATTTCTTCTGCCTCATTTTCTATTTCCTCTACTTCTAGGATTCCAATTACACATATGTTAGCGCATTTGATATGGCCCAAAGATCTCGGATATTCTTCTATTTCCCCACTCTTTTTTCTGAGTTTCAGTCTGGATATATTTTACTGACCTGTCTTTAGTCCTCTCCCCTGTTGTTAAACCAATCTGAAGTATTATTTTTTATTGCATATACTTTTTATTCATTTCCTTTTGATTTTTTTTAAGTGCTATTTCTGCTGAAATTCTTCCATCTCTTCACATATGCAGCCCCACTCTTTCCACTAGATAATTTAGCATTTTTATCATGGTTAAAGTCTCTATCTAATAGTGCCAACATCTAGGCATCTCTGGGTCTGTTTCTACAGTTTTTCTCTCCTTAATGTGGGGTCCTGTTTTCTGCTTTTTTTTGGGGGGGGGTGTACACGTGCTCTGATTTGTTATTGTATGCTGGACATCTTGCATAATAGAATTTCAGAAACTGAAGTAGGTAATATTTACCTTGGAAAAGGGGCATGCTACATCTTTTGTCAGACCACAGTTTTTAAGCTCTGTCTGGGTTGAAGACAGAATCAGCCTTTCCCTTTAGTAGGGCATGGAATCTGAGCACTGGCCAGATTCCAGAGATCTGCTTGCTCTTCACAGCCAAGACTCCAGCTCTTGAAATTGTTAGAGATCTTTCCCTGCTTTACCACCCTGGCTGTTTGCCTTTTGTGGGTCTTTGTGGAGTTCTCTTTGCTCTCCAGTCTTTCCCTCCTCATTTCTGAACCCTGGATAATCTCTTTCAGCTCTGTTGCTCCACCCCTTGTCTTCTGAGAGCGACTTAAAGGGATTTCTCTCAACTCTCCTGTCATTACTCCAATCTTTTGTAACTGAAAGGCTGCCTAGGTGACTCAGGATGTTTCTCTCCAACTATTCTGGCCCTCAACAGGCAAAAGTTTGAAGGAGTTAGTGTGTGTGATCTCACAGCTTTCCTGCCATGCCTTCTCTGCTTTGCTGCTGCCGTCTTGCACTTGGAAGAGGTCTTGAAAGCTTCAGGTAGATCTCTCTCAGCAACTTGCACTCCTACTTTTGGCATACTACCCTCAAGTACTTCTGGAAAAGGGACTTGCTCTGTGGCTGCTTTAATCCATGAAGCCAGTGAGTGAGCAAAATGAAGAAGTAGGCTGCATAAAATCTATCTTTCAGCAGGCTTGATGGAGATGTCCAGCTCCTCAAAGTAGCAATGAAGAGTTTCTGGCACCTAGTCCCAAGCATTAGCAACACAAGCTGTAATTGTGAGCCACACGGCCAGTGCTGTTTTCACTGTGACCGTACTGGAAGAATAGTTGGACAGTGTCCCAAGCCGTGAAGTTCCCAAGCCTGAAATTTAATGAGCTACCTAATAATCCCATAAAAAGTCCTCTTTGCTTCTGTACTATGGTTTGTAAAGTATCCTCACACAATCTGCTGTTCATTGAACCACCCAAGTTCATTCCTAACCTCAGGGACTTTACACTTGCTCTTTTATCCCTCTGGAATATTCTTGCCCCACATTTCACATTATCTGACTCCTTCACTTCATTCAACTCTGTATTCAAATATCAGCTCCTTGGAGAAAATGATCCCATTTTAAAATACTACACCTGTACCCTTATTCTGTTTTATTTTTCATAGTATTGATCACTATCAGAATTACATTATAAATTTGTTTATTATTTGTCTTCCTCAGTACCATATAAGTTCTAAAAAGGCAGAAACTCTGTAGCTGTTCACCACTCTATCCCCTTTTCCTTTTATTGAAGATACATTACTGAGGCTAGTCAAGATAATTTTTTAATAAAAACTATAGCCATTAAAGTAGCTTATCAAATGAATTTAATTTTAATTTAATCTAAAAAAGAAAACACAAAAAACTTTATTGCTATCTATTACGTTATCCAAATACCACATAATGTAAGATATATCCTAGTCACATTAAATAGACTTATATTAATACCAGCTTGGCAACTATCCTTTATACTTTTTTTAAATTTTTTATTTATTTTTTATATATCCTTTATACTTTGATAACAAAATGAATTGGATCTGGAGGAAAGTAATCATGCGTATAAGATTTCTTTTTTTTTAATAGGACAAGAATTTTATTTTTGTAAACTTTTATTAATATATGATCATCCTCAAGGGTCTCACCTGCTAGGCTTTTCAACCAATATCTAAGGCAATTTTACAATTCATTTAAAAGTTAATACCACACACTCCTACAACCTTAACCATTTTACAGTCAAAGGAAAAACTGCTTCAAAACTGCTCATCTTAAATGTTACTATAATTAAGAGTTCTATTTTATTCCCCTCTTATAATCAACCAGTGTGTCCTAGACTGCCACATACATTGTGATTGTGACATGCAAAATGGATTCCGCTTTGAAAATTGGCTAATTGGTATGCAGATTTCTGCAGAGTTCCATAATCTCAAAAGCAAAACAGGGGAATTTAACATTATAGGGCCAAATGAGACAACATATAGTTGAGGGGGAAAAAAACTAACTTTCACAATGGTGGATAAGGGGGAAAAGGGACAAGAGGTTAAGGTACTCCAATTCTCAGCCCACCCATATACAGATCATTTAACAGCATCCAAATGTTACTAGCTTCCATATATGACCAGATATGTTTTCAAGGTGGAAAAGAAGTCATTAGGAGAGACTAAATCAGACCATCCATTACCATCAGACTCTTACAGTGTCAAGGTAATTCAACTTAAATCTCCTTCAACCATTTAATATTTTGTATTTCAAATCTATTTTAATAAATTACACATGCACTTTTAATTTGTATGTGTTTTCTGTGTCATTCTAAATCACTTTTAAATATTTTTGATAATCTAAAATAGAATAGCCATATTGAAATTCCTAAGTTTAGAGAAAATGTCACTGACTTTAATGTACTATTAACTAAGAAAAGGTAGCTCAAAGCTTTAACTTTTTTTTTTGTTACATATCCCCCCCACTTTCTGCTTGCTCTTGCTGTGTGTTCATTCTTCTGTGTTTTTTTTCTTTTTTCTATGTCTACTTCTTGTCTCCCCCCGTCTTTTTGTGGCGACGTGCCGAGTCGGCCCTCCGCGGAGGCGGCTCGCTCCATTCGTGGGTGGCTCCGTTCCATTTTCATGGGTGGTTCTGCTCCATGTTTTGCGGGCAGCAGTGCTCCGTGTTTTGCGGGCTGCCTGGCTTCCACGCTTCGCAGGCAGCAGCTCCGTGTTTCACGGGTGACTGCCATGCCCGTGGGGGCTCCGCCCTGCCAGTGGCGGCTTTTTGCCTTGCCCACGGCGGCTTGCATTTCTCAAGGCCGTCTGCCCGCTTGGAGAGGTCCCCGGGAACCGAACCCGGGGTCTTCCATGTGGTATACCAGCGCTCTTATTATCCACTGAGCTATCTAGCCGGCCCAAAGCTTTAACTTTAAATGAGCTTGACAAAAGTATGTAAGGGGTATGTTTAAGAAATGTGTCCTTATAGTGCTATAAAAGTAATTAAAACATTTCCACATATATCTAAGGTTGATTTCCCCCCCCACTTTATATGTAAAATGTCAGAATATCTAATTTGATATTTTGACTATCCTGGTTTTGGTTTCCATATATTGGGGTAAAGTATGAGACAAATAATTATGCTTTCAAAAATTAAAGGAGACTTTACTGACCATCTTTCTAATTTCATCAACGAATATATATAAATCAGTATTTTCAACAAAGTAGTGTACCCAGTCCTTTGAAGTGAAAAAGTGGCCTAAAGCCCCAAGTCACTTTGGTAAAAATATAAACGTAATGAACTTTCAACTTCATAATTATATATTTGTTAAAGCAGAAGTTGAGTGGTCTTGATAAAGTTAATCCTGATTAGTATGAAAAACATTAACTGGGGGGAAATATCACCAATCAATTCAATCTATTAACTTCCTGTAACTTTAAAGAAAAATAAAGATGTTATAAGAAAAAAATGGAATGTATATGTGGATAATTTGCAAATTATAGTTTTATAAGAATTGCTAGAATCAGACATCTTTTTAATATTACTGGTGAAGTCAAACTCAAAATATAATACCTGGGATTCCTCCTTCTCCAAAAAATAAACTAATTAGGTAATTTCTTCTTTGAAATACTCTGCAAAATTCAAGTCACAAAAGTATATAAAATAGGCTAAATAATAAAAGGTTTGTATAGCAGGAAAGTATCCTCCAATCCCACTTCCAGAAGAACATTATGTTGTATGTAATAAATTATTGTTACTGGTTAATACTGCTCTCTAGAACTTTCATCTAATATCAGTATATTATCAGGCTACCCTCCACTTTGCAGAAAAACATAAGCTAAGTTATTTATGTTTCTGTATCATTTTCCCAGCAAAGGTCTGAGCCACCGCCATTTTTGTG
>PVKH010018605.1:0-15082 GCA_004027955.1 Chaetophractus vellerosus | reverse complement strand
TGAGGTAGGTGACTCCTGCTGTCCCCATTTTGCAGATTGACAGGGTAATGCCCAGCAGAGCCTGGGCACTTTTGCTTTCATGGGTTCTACCCTCCATAAAAAGGTATTAAAATTATATTTTATGACTGCATTGGTATAAAGACGAATATAATCCAGACTGGATTGTATTCACTTTTCTCCTTCCGATTTTTTTTTTTTTTTAAAGATTATTTTATTACATATCTCCCCTTCCCCCCCACCCCCGCTGCGGCAACGCACCGAGAGTGGTCACCGTGCAGGCGCGGCTTTCCCCGCTTGTGGGCGGTCTCTGCGTCCGTTCACGGCCGGCTTTCAGTTCGCGGGTGGCTGGCTGCGCTCCATCCGTGGGCGACCTGCCCTGCCCGTGGCGGCTTTGCCCTGTCCGTGGCAGCTTTTTGCCCTGCCCACGGCGGCTCCGGCCCGCCCATGGCGGCTTGCCATTCTCAAGGCGGTCTGCCCGCTAGGAGAGGTCCCCGGGAACCGAACCCAGGGCCTCCATGTGGTATGCCGGCGCCCTATCCACTGGGCTATCAAGCCGGCCCCTCTCCTTCCGATTTTAAAAGAAATTCAGATGTTTTGGTGGGCCGCTAAAAGTATGGTGGGCCTTAAGCACTGTGCCCGCTGGAGAAGTTGGCGCTGAATATTAAGTGATACATTCTTGAGCATGCAATTCATATGCAAAATGCAAATCAGCTGTCAGGCTCTAGAGCAGTGGAGCTCAGTCATGGCTGCACTTTCAGATCAACTGGGGGCTTCCAAAATTCTCCATTCTCCATTCCGGACCAATTAAATCAGCATCTCCGGTGGTGGGACCCAGGCACTAATATCTCTAAAGCTGCCGTTGATCCCCATGTGCTGGCAATGCTGAAGACCGTGCTCTAAAGGCCCCACTCTGCTGCATTGAAGATGCGGACTATAGTTAGTAGTAATACTTCGAGGATGCTCTTTCATGATATGTTAGCAAATGTTTCACAGCAATGCGGGGTGTTTGGGGAAGGGGGTGATGTGTGGGAGCCCTGCATGATGTTATGCATGTTTGTTTTGTAAGATGACAATGTTTGCTGAACACATAGTTTATGTATGTTCATGTGTGAATGATATACTTCAATAAATTGTTAAAAAAAAACAAACAGAGGGGAGCCTGGCTTATCTCTGACGCGTCTGTGAACCAGGTGAGACAGGTGTTTTACATCTTTGCAGAGAGCTCCAGAATCTGCCCTGCTAGTCTCTCCAGTCTTTGCTTCCCTTCTCTACAGTGAAAACGGGGTTCCTCCCTGTCCTGGAAGAGATGTATGGGCATTCTTGCCTCGCACCCCTGGCTTCCCCACTGTGCTCTCTTCTCTTCTCCCCCCATCTGGACTCCAGTCCAGCCCTCCCGCAGCAGCAGGCAGGCTGCTGTGCTCACCGGCTGATGGACATCCCTGAGCCTGCTCCTGGTGGCCTGGGCTCAGCGCCGAGCTCTGGAGAGGGCCAGCCGGCAGAGCTGCCGTGGGTTTCACACATGGTTGAGCAGGGGCTCAGAGGGGCAGCACAGGGGCCGGCTTCACACCGTGCAGGGGCCCGGAAGGCTCCAGGCACTGTCCCGACCCACAGCTTCACCTGGCCCTGAGGAGGACGCCGGCAAGTCCACTCCACTCAGCTGATCCATCGCCTTCTGGCACCTTCATATTTACCTCAGTCTGGCCTGTTGATTATGTCAAACTCATTGCCTCTGGATTCAGACGGTTAGGGGGTGTGGAGGACAAAGATGTAGCATAATGTTCACCCGTATTTACGAAGAGAAAAAATAAAATCAGAAATATGAGTCTCCCTTCAGGACAATCAGCTTTTAAAGAAAATAAATCCACAAAGCAGATCACTTGGGCTTAATATTTGCTTCTTCGTTGACTGTGTCATAAATCTCTTGTGTGTGCTAATGAGAATGCTGAAATAAAGAGCCTTAGTGAGCAACAGATCAACTAAACTGACGTCCCAAGTAATGTGACAGTTTTCTGTGTTTTGCGCCCAGTTATAGTGATAGACTTTTCTCTCTTGTGTTTTCTTGCCATTTAAAGTAAAGCAGTAAGGACTCCTGTACATTCAATAAACTCCAAAGAATATTTACCACGGCCCGTGAGGCCAGCCCTGAGCTGTCCCCCCTGCTCCTTCTGTGATTCGTCCTCTGTTCCTCTGCCACGTCTCACTTGACTCCAGACGCCCAACTGCTTGGCGCTTCCTCGCCAAGCCTGCCCCTGCCTTGGGGCCTTTGCACTTGTGGTTCCCTTTTTCCAGAAAGGTCTTCCAAGAGATAGGCACCGGGCTCATTTCCTCCCTTGGGTCAGGGCGTCTACTCAATTCTCGCCTTCTCAGAGAGGAGCACATCCCTGACCAGCCCAGAGAAAACATCACCGACCCCCTCACCTGTACCTTCTCCATCTGCCCTGATTTATCTTCTTCATACCCTGTAACAGTGTGTGGAAATGGCTTTCTACTTTTAAGTGAGGTGAGTAAAGTGACTGTCACCACAGTGACAGTGGGATGGGAAAACGCACAGTGAACAGATACCTGCCTCATGACTGAGAAAACTAAGGGGGCCTGTATTAGTCAGCCACAGGGGTGCTGATGCAAAGTACCAGAACTCTGTTGGCTTTTATAAAGGGTATTTATTTGGGGTAGAAGCTTACACTTACCAGGCCCTGAGGAGTCCAACTCAAGGTACCATAAGAGGTACTTTCTCACTCAAAGTCTGTTGCCACTTATTGATGCAAGATGGCGGCAAGGATTCAGCCTTCCTCTTCCCTCTTAAAGCTCCATGGGCCCAGCTTCTTCCGAGCTCAGCTGTAGGCCGGCATAAGGTGATGTTTCTTTCCAGGCTCAGCTACTCTGTTCTCTCCACAAGGTCAGCTGCAAACTATCAGGCTCATCTCTCTTCCCAGGGCCGTGTCTATGGAGCTCTCTCTCTGTGTGCTTCTGTGTTTCTCCTTCCGTGTGAGAGCCTCTTTTATCAGCCCAGGGGGGCTGGGGCTCGAAGCTGAGTCACACTCTCATGATGTGGGTGGATCAAAGCCCTAATCTTAACATAATTTAATCAGACCTCTCAGCTGGATCTAATACAATCAAAGGGTTATCATGCCAGAGGAACAGACCAGTTTACAAACATAATCTATGTTTTGTTTTGGAATTCATAAATAATATCAAATTGCCACAGGGCCCAAAGTGGCAGGATACACCTGCACCCCAAGGTACATCAGAATAAATGATGCAGGACTACTTCCCATGAAGATGTGGCTGGGGATGGCATTTGAAGTCCTACCCAGGAGGAGTGACTGCTGGAAAGGTAAGGGGTAAGGGAGCCCAACACTCAGGAGCTGTCGTTGGAGGAGCCCAGAGAAGAATCTCAGATTAACCTGCAGAAGAGGCCCTGAGAGGAAGGCTCAGCTGCAGCCATCCATCTGCCAGGCCTGGGGGATGAGCTGGCCAGCACTTTCCAGCTTTGAGAACCTGAAGCTGAGGTTAGGCTCCGGGGAGGCCACATGGATAAGGGAGGGGAACCCGGTCCCTTTGCCCACTGCAAAGGGCCAGCCCAGAGTCAACCACTGAGCTACATCCACTCCCTGATTTAATCTTAAGTCAAGTTTTGAGTTTTGACTATTATATGAGTGGGCATTCTAATGACTAAATTGAGATTATATTTGTAACCATAGGAATCATAAGACTTTGTTTCTTTTTACCTCAGTGTGAATAGAAAACTCTTGAGGCTGCTGGAATTTTCATGTAGGGACAGAGAAAGAACTCCTTTTAAAAGGGGTGAGGGGGAGAGAGAGAGAATCGATGATAAAGCTTTATTTCAATGCGTGTTTGTGCTTGTTCAACATACCAGTTGCACACTTATCACCTCCAGATATTTTATAGACATCTATTTGCTCATTTGCTTATGGTCTGTCCCCCCTGGAAGTAAGCATCAAGAGGAAAGCAACTTGTTCATTTAGTTCACCTCTCTATCTCAAGTGCCGAGAATAGCAGTTCGCGGAAGAAGGTCCACATTTACAAAATCTTTCTTGAATGAATGACTGGAATTATTTCACATCAGGACTTAACTTTGCCCTCCTGAAATGCATTTACTTCGATAAATTTATGGAAGACAAGGTTTATGAAACAAAATTAAACTGTGTATGATATGGCAGTTCAACTTGATAAATATTTACTGAGTGCTCACTAGGCACCGAGGGGTATGAAGGAGAAAAAGACTGTAGCATCTAGTAGAGAAGCCAGAGCGTGTTCACTCTGGCTTACTGAGAGCCCTCCGTGGGCTCCTCTCCAGGGCTAAGGTCCAGGCACTGCACTGCTGTGGTTAGCCACCTCAAATTTTGCACCATGGCTTGGGAGAAAAAGAAAAAGAAAGAGAGAGAGGAAATGAGGGGAAAAAGAATAGAAACACTGAAGCAAAGTCGGCCCTGCTTTGCACCTGCATTGCAAGTACAACGCTGAAATGTACGCGAACGACAGACCGCGGGGAGTCACCATGTTCTGGCATAGAGCGCGCGTCCCCAGCTATTTCTCAGCTCTGCCAAGCAGAGTGGCTGAACAAAGCTGACCCCCAGGTTTCTGTATCTTAAGTATCCTATTCATTATGAATCTCTGGAGTCATAATTGAAAAATAAATGGTAGAATAAATGATTCTTTCGTGAAGTTATTTAAATGGAAGTTCTTCCAAAATATACATTGTAAATCATGTATAGTCCTACACTGGATGAATTACCTTTATTAAAGATACAGAGTCATGTGTCAGATGAAGCTGGAAGAAAAGTCAACATGGATGAAAACTTTCTAGAGGTCAAGAGAAGGAAGTACGTTTACAGATTAAAAGAGATACGTTTACAGATTAAAAGAGGTCACAATGAGAGAGAGAGAGCGAGAGAGAGAGAGAGATTAAAAATACAAACATTCCAGCACATATCTTAAAGTATCTGGATACAGAAAAAAAATGTTAAACATTTTTCCAGGAAAGAGTTTACCTATGGAAAGAACAAATAAAATGCTGACAACTTTCTCTGGGTTGTGATCTCCAGAGGTTAGAAAACAGTGAAGTAATAAAATGTTTATAGCGTTTTGAAGTAAAACATTTGTAACCCAGGAAAACCCCAGCCCAGCAAAATTGTCACTCAGAGCCTGTGAAGACAAAATCGTCTTTTTTATCCTGTAAATAAAACAGAAAGACAAACTCAGGTATACTAGAATTCACATCCCACACTATCCATGAAGCCATGTGAATAACTTACTTAAAGATATACTCACATTGACCAAGAGAAGAAGCAAAAGTAAATGCCCAAGAATGGGGAAGCCAAGATTAATGGCAGTGAGCACAGAAATCAGGTAGTGTAGCTATAAGACAACTATTATTTAAAATATGGTTTAAACATGATTACAAAGAACAAAATTTATTTTTATAAGACAAGGGAAATACCATAAAATGAGTATGTGATTCAGGATCTAAAACCCAAATTATATTAATAAAGAAGAAAAAAGTGATTGGATAAATGAAATAAGGCCTCTTTAAAAGAAAGCCTATAATGGGAGAGGGAGCGCCTCGAAAGAGTTCATTCTTTTTTTTTTAATTTTATTATATATCCCCCCCTTTCTGCTTGTTCTTGCTGTGTTCATTTTTGCGTTCTTCTATGTCTGCTTGTCTCCCCCTGTTGTGGCGACCCGCCGAGTCAGCTCACCGTGCGGCGACCTTGCCTGCTCGCGGGCGGCTTGCCCTGCTCGTGGCGGCTTTGCCCTGCCCATGGCAGCTTTGCCCTGCCCATGGCGGCTTGCCCTCTCAAGGCGGTCTGCCTGCTCAAGGAGGCCCCGGGAACCGAATCCGGGGCCTCCCATGTGGTAAACTGGCGCCCTACCAATTGAACTACAGCTGGCCCCAACAGTTCATTCTTGACACCAGCGATTAGAGAGATTTAAAGAATGTCTTCTAACTACTTAAACAAAGGTGAGTGGTAGGAGAATTACAAAGAGGATATATGTCTTACAAAGCATTTGAGAAGATAAAGATCATAGTTTATATACAAAATGGGCAGAAAACAGGAAACAGCAAGGCTTCGCGAAATGGAAAAACAAAAAAATTAATTTAAAAGGACTGTAAATTATTTGAACTCTCTATATTTAAAAAAATTCGCAGCTTGAGCCAAAATATTAGGAGATTTTTAAGCAATGTAAGCTCTAGTCACATAGCTAAGTGCTATGCAGCCTTTCAAATTGTGTAGAAGAATGCTGAATGAGGGGTTCATGGGACACCGTTGGGAGACCAGAAGTAGGATCCCGGACACGGCTGCGTTCTCACTTGGGAGGGCGTTTCTCCCACCGTGTGCTCTGCGATCCGGGCTGAGAAATGCATTAGTGATGCAGTGTGCAACACACACACACCCCTCTGAATAAAAGTTTCACAAAACTCCCTTTTCATTTATTTCTTTTTCATCAAACAGCAGTTTTATGAAATGCCTAGCCTCTTCTCATTTATTTCTTTGTAGTGGTGGTCGTGACACCTAAAGCAGTTTCATATCGATTAACATGGGCCACAAACTGCAGTTTGACAACCGCTGATGGAGAAGATGAACGTAGCTGCCACTGACTGCTCTCAGCTCCACTGTGTAAGCACTTCACACCAATCTACACATTTAATTTTCACCACCGCCCTATTATGGAGTTAGGACTTTTTCCCCCTTACTGTAGATGAGGTGGGTGAGCCGGAGAAAGGTGAAGTAAACTGTACAAATTCACAGAACTGGAAAGTGGTGGAGCCGAGCCTCAACCGCCACTCTCTTCTCTCTCTGGGAATCATAACGATGATATTACGTTTAATCTGTCCCTAGCAAACTGTGGATGAACAAGGTATTGGGATCCATATCAGAATGTTGGCAGTAGTTATCTCTGAGTGGGGAATATGGGTGATTTGAATTTTTTTCTTTCTGTTTATCTACATTCCCAACTTTAAAAAATTAAAGCGTTACTTAATAAGAAGAACGTACATAGTATTTACCTTATCATTTTGTTCATTACCTATTTCAGGATTTGATAATTTAATGTTGTAGGAAGAATTCATCTCGTTCAACAAATCTCTATTCATTTAAATGCTTCTCAACATCCTTTGAAAAGTCTCTGAGCAATTTACTTGAGTCATCAAGAGAGGTTTTATAAAAATCATTCCAGTGATCACTGATGAGTCTCTGATTTCCAAGTGTTATTAATCAGCAGAAGTCACCTCTCCAGGTCGAAGTTCCTACCCACTGGCGAGAGGGAACATGTGTACATGCTCTTTATTTGAGAAGATTAATGATGTCCTCGTGGAAATTTTGAGGACTTTCCTCAGTCTCCATAGCTCATTTTACCATTGCTCATTTCCACTAGGAAGTCTTCATTGAGACGGTATTTAAGAAAACGAATTTCACGTGAAAGCATCAGCCTTCAGATGGGGGGTGACTCTCCCTCCCTCTGCGAGAGGGTGGCTGACCCCACTGTGCACTCCCTTAGGGCCTTGGCTTTCCTCACTAGGCTTGTTCACTGTGTCTCTTCCGGGCTGGTCTGCACTTAGCATGAGGACAGGCTCTGTGTCCTTCTGGTCCCTTGCCTTATCCCATTTACTGAATGAGCAAGTATGTGAATAATGACTGTATGGACAAATTAATGATGAAATAGATGACGTATGAAGAATCATTGAAAAATTCCTTTTGTTGTACAGGTGAAGTCCATTCAAGAAGGTCTTGCTTTCAATTGAATCCTGGAGAATCAGTAGAGGTTTCCAGATTGGACTTTTAAGGACCATAGCAGTGCTTTCCAGTCTACTCAAGTTTGAACAGTGAAGACATTTTTAACATAACAGTACAGGTTTCAACATGATAGTAAAGAACTTCTAGCATCTGGGGATGAAAAATGTTCATGGGGCACATGGATTCTCAGACACAGTAACTCTTGGGCCCCCTCAGAGGTCTGTGGTCATAGGATGGACTCTAGAAGATTCCAAAATCTAACTCCCCTCTATGTGCTGAACCACATTCAAAATGCAATAAATATTTTTCTCAAAAAATTTCTTCCTTAAGTAGACAGCACTAAACCAGGGAAACTTGTAAATATATGGTCTTTATTCTGAATATTGCTATGAGCACAATTATTCACATAAGGCACTGATACTAATAAGTTGTGCTGCTTCATTTTGGGGGAAAATAATATGGAAAACAATGGCAACATTGAGTAAGCAACAAACCAGAGGGAAGATATAAGTTTTTTTTTTAATTGTCAATATAATAAACTACTTTAAAATCATTTTTAGGTAGCCGATGTGGCTCAAGCAGTCGAGTGCCTACTTCCCACATGGGAGGTCTTAGGTCAGTCCCTGGTGCCTCCTAAAAAAACAAAAACAAAAACAAAAAAAAACAAACAACAAACAAATCCCACAAACGAGGTCCTGGGTTCGATGCCTGGCCCTGGTGACTCAAAAAAAAAAATCATTTTTAAAACCCCTGTGTGCATTACTTTAATATTTTCAAGATTCAGCATCAGATTTAGATATTTTGTGTCCTAATAAGAAAATTGGTATGCTCGTCACATTAACAAATAACAACATGATTCCAACATCTTTGCTTCTATTAAAATTATTAAAAAATGAGTGGAGCAGATGTAGCTCAGTGGTTGAGTGCCTGTTTCACATGGATGAGGTCTCGGATTCATTCCCTGGTAACTCCTTAAAAAATTATTAAAAATGAATGATATAAAACTTACATCCATATCAATTTTTAAAAAGGGCAAATGTGCTATTGATACATGGTTGCCCTTTCATATGAACTTTTAAAATTTACATAGTGATTCTTGTGGTTAGATAGATTCTTCATAATTGTTAAACATGAATGCTCACCCAATTCCTAATGTAAAATATTTTGAACTTATGGAGCAAAGCCGTATTTCACAATTCTGTGTTTTGTTTGCAATACTGAAAATTTAAGTTAAAGAATGAGAATTCATGTAGTTAGTGGTGTGCTGGACCAACTCACAACTCTCGAGAGCTGCTGATGCACACCCAAGTTCGTGGCTTGAAACCAACCATGGCTGGAATATTTACACCATGAAAATTGGCCAAGACTACAAATCAGGGCTTTGTTTCAGAAAGCTGCTTTTACCAGCACATCGCTGGTATAACAGGAAGATCTGTAACTGCGATTGAGAACGGCAGCGTGGTGTACAATTACCCACATCCTGTGTAATAAGCCTCATTTTATATGTCTTATCTTAATAAGATATTTATTTTTTGAGGCACGAGGAAGTAGAGTCAGCAGCTAATTGAGTTCCTTGGACTGAGTATGTTGTATGTCACACTTCCTGCCTTGACTCATGCTTATCTCACAAGTAAAAAGATAAACTGTCATGTCTCTTTTTAAAAATGTGATTCTTTTGGCAAAGCTTTTAAAAGTAAATCTTTTTTTAAACTATCATTTGTAGTGATTTGACATGAAAATTTTAAATGTAGTGATATATTTTCAAACTTTTCAAGTATCTCTGAACTCTCGCAAAATACTCTTGTAACACAGCGTGTGGCAATGTTGCGTGTTGGTATCACCTTGTGTCTGTATCTTTCTTGCTCTCTAGCAACAGTTTCCTACCTCATGTACCAATACAAGGCCCATGGGCATTGGCTATTGGAACAGCATGGTGTGCATATATTAATTTTAGAAATCATGTAGTCACTTTAACTTGTCAATTGTCATTTACTAGTGGGTTGCAATGTTTAATGACATGATTGCACTTATGTAATGACTAGATACTAAAATCTAGCTACCTCTAGAAAACTTAAGTTGCCTCTAGAAAAAAGAATAACCTTCAAAAATCAGAACACATGGTCATTCTATTTAGAGGAGAAGAGTTGAGCTGGAGTTCAAGGAACCTGCTTGCTATCTTAATAATACAACAACCTGACCTGTGAAAAGAACTTTCCCCTGACACAGGTGGCTTTGTCTTACAGGCTGAGCTCTTTCCCACTGGCTATCTCACTAATCTCTGCCACCATCACCCCAACCATCACCGCTGCAGAAGATGTAGGAAGCATTTAAACACTTTGGTAAAATTTGCCTGTGAAAATATTTGTGCCTTGTACTTTTGGGGGTAGGTAGTCCTTAGAAAACTTTCTCTATTTCTTCATTGGTAATTTATCTGTTTATAATTTCTCTTTTAGAGCACATTTTAATCATTTATCTTTTATTAGGAAATCACCGTGGAGATTCTCAAATTTACATGCACTGAATTATCAATGGAATCTTTAATTTTTTTTTCATGTGCCTCTATCTTTCCTTCTTTCTGCTTTCCTTAAGTTTATCATTCCTTTCCTAACTTCTTGAATTGAATCCTTATGTATTTTAATACTTTTGTTGTATATTAACAAAAGTATTTAAGACCATGAATTTTCCTCCAGCAACAGCTTTATCTCATTGGTTCTGATATAAAATTTTCATTACGATGATTTTCTACATATATTCGGATAATTGGTTTTAATTTCCTCTTGGAGTTGCCTAGGTGAATGTGTTAAAAGTTTCAGGTATTAGAGTTTTTTATTGTTTGTTTTCTATGTAAGGCATCTTCAGTCTTAATTCATTTTGTCATATTGCTCAAGATGGCATGGTAGCTACCTATTAGCTCCAGCATTCTTCATTCAGTAAATAGTTATTTAGAAGTTACCATGTTCCTTCTGCTGTGGTCAGTGCTAGAGTTAAAGTAGTGAGCAAAAATGGGCATGGCCCCTGGTCCATTGGATTTTACACTAGACTATGGGAGACAGAAAACAATGAAAGATTCCAACAAGTGTTATAAGTTCATGATGCAGTGATTATATAATAGAGAATTTGACCTAGTTAATGAATTAAGGGATATTTCTCCTAGGAAATGGCAGAGTTGAGGTCTAAAGAATGGTGGAGGGAGACATGAGATAGGGAGCATTTTTCAAGCAGACTTAACAGTCTACACAAAGTCCCTGTGGCATGAAGAAGGGCAGTTTGCTCAAGGAACTGAAATAAGCTTGGTGTGGCTTGAGTGCAAAGAATGTGGGGCAGTTTGATATATCAAACTAGTAACAGTGGTAATATTATCAATGAGTATATGTATTTTGCCAGGGCATGCCTTCTTGCCTTTTTGTTAAGTGTTCATGGTTAGAAACAATTTAGAAATTATTGGCTTAAAGAATATTTGATGGATCGTAGCATAGCTTCCAAGTCTCTGAGATTAGGAAATGTTCCCTATATTGAGGGAAATGGGGAAAGTTTTAAGAAAAGTTAATAGGTCTTAGATTCTGGTGCATCTCTGAGAAAGATGCCCTCTAGCTTGGCTCCATCTAGTTTGGTCTCTGCAGTGGGTGAGCTTATAAAAAGTACTGAGGGATGGGTCGCTGGTGTAACTCAGTGGTTGAGTGCCAGCTTCCCACATACAAGGTCCCAGGTTCAATCCCCAGCCCTGGTACCTCCAAAAAAAAAGGAGTGTGGGGTTTGTGTTTGCTAGGGCAAGCCTAAAAGAGCTTCATAGAGGGCTTTAAGTTGATTCTCAAAGGGCTGTCTGAATAGCATAACTATCCCTGAGAAGTTAAGAGGGGGCATGGCGACAGCAAGAAGAGTTGTTGACCCCAAAGGCATTATAGGTGGGAGAGAAAGATGCTACAGCAGCATCCTGCGTGGACCAGGATAGAGCCAGGCAGTCAGCATCCTATAATGTCACCGTCTTACATTTGTCCCTGGTTATCCGCTGCTGCTTCTTGGTGAGATTAGAATCTTCTTGAGAGTAAAAGTTCTTATCAATTTTTGGTACTCTTCAAAGTAACTATTGCTTGGGTGGTGACAATACGTGCTACTTAAGGGCTTACTGATTTATTGATACATTGATCTTTAGGAGTGATTAATGAATCATCTACTTCATATCCCATAGGTTATATTAGTCTGAAAGAAACTAACTGGCAACAGCCACTGATCTGCTAGCGGTACCCAGCCATATTTTCACTGCTTGCTTTTAGCAAGTACCTTGAAATGGAGACAAATTCTCAGGAATAGTTCTTGATCAAGAACTCTTAAATTAAGTTAAGTTAAATTATATTGTATTGCTTTGGACTGTATTGGCCTAGAAAGTCACAGTAGCTTATTTGAGGTCACTCAAGGGAAACTGTGACAGAAAACCATACTTTTCATCTTTACTATTTCTAGCCAGAAATTGGACAGTGGTTGGATTTTACACTTGCATTGTGCATAGTAATTATCATTGGTAATTGGTGGTTTTCTTTGAGAAAGTAAAAGAAGTAATATTTTCAGTCCTCATTGCTTCCTCAGGAGAGAGTTAAGTTGATGCCTACATCTTGAGACTTTATAGATGATGTATGTTTCACAAACAGCTTTTTAGTGATTCCTAATTCCTCTCTATTACACTAATTGCTTGTGATTTTTACATAATCCAATAAAAGTAACATTGGCAGATGGTGACCTTGTGAAACACAATTTTAAAATATGGCTTTTCTTTAAAAAAAAATTGCACGCATAAGCTTTGGAGAAGATGGCAGTTTGAATGAAAACTGTTGAAATTCCATCTTAAAGTTTCCATTAAATTATCTATAAAAGTACCAAATAGGGAAAAGCCCACAAAAGTACCAGAAAAGTTAGGATAAGAAAACTAGATGTACCAGTAGGGGGTCAGGATGTGTTTTTTTCTCTCTGTCTTTTAACAGTCTTGACTGGATCCTAATGGAGAACTTGTAGAGTTGCGAAAGGTTTTGCCCACTTACTGGGACTTGGCAAATTATCAATACTTGATCAAGACAAGTTCTTTCTTACAGGCATGCAGCTTCCATTCCAATCTGTTAGCACTGCAAGGGACATATGCTGGTTTGGGCTGTAAAAAAGCATCTATATGGGAAACCCCTCTTTGGAGGAAAGGTAGTAGAAAGACTCCCATTTAGTAAGACAGCTCCTGGAATTCCAAGGCTTCCAAGACATCGAGGTGTACAGATGATTCTAGTTCTCCACTACACAAAACAGGACATGGATTTGCTCCAATTCTGTAGCAATCTTCACTGTGAGTTTCCTACTGCAGATTGTAAGAGGCTCCATATGGCATTAATTTCTTTTAAAATGTTACTGTGGTAAAATATACATAACATAAAATTTTCCTTTTTAACCATTTTAAGTGTATAATTTAGTGACATTAATTATATTCACAATGTTATACAACCAGCATCATTATCTGTGTCCAAAAATTTTCAACATCCCAAACAGAAACTCTATACCCATTGAGAGTACTCCCCATTCTTTCCTCTTCCCAAACCCTGGTAACTTGTTATCTACCTTCTGTCTCTGTGAACTTGCCTGGTCCAGATATTTCATATAAGTGAAAACATACAATATGCAGGTCATAGGGCCCCAGTGGCAGAGCAGCTCACACTACAGCCTGGACCTCGTGAAGGCATTCTCTTTCTCTGGACTCCACCCAAACTGATAAATCTACAGGTTACTCTGTAAATGGACTATCCCGCTCAAATATGGTGTATGTGTCTCCAAAATCCAAATAGGCCACCAGACATAGAGTCTCATTTTTAGTGGTAAGTAATGGTGGGGAAAGACACTTGGTTCCACTTTGAAGGGCATAGTCCCACCACTGTATCTTCAGCAGCTTCAGGAAGGAGACAGGCACCTGAATATGTGTGGGTTTCATCTCCCACACTCTTATTAGTATCTTAGTAAACAGCTAAAGGACTTGCTAATTGTTGCTCACCAAGAACAATCAATGTGGTGTCATCAAAGTAATGGGCCAGTGTGCTGTTTGTAGAATGTCAAGATGATTAGTATCTCTGAGGTCTATATTACGGCAGAGGTCAGGAGGATTGACCGTGAATATGGACTGTGTCCTTAATAGGTGAAAGCAAACTGATAGCCCTTGCAAATTGGAACCAGGGGCAAATATTTTCTAGAACAATAGTTGTCACCCAGTACCCCATTCTTGAGGGTCTGTTTCCTAGGATTACTATATATTCTGTATCAGTTATGGTCAAGTCATGAAACTAGAAACCTTAATAGTGTTTCAACAGAGGAATTTAATATAGGAATTGGAAGATGAAGGAACGGGAGTAAATACTTAAATAACCCTGGGGGGCGGGGTCCAATAGGCCGTTATCGTCCTCCCCATCATCAGGCTGGGATTGGGAAAGGGAAGAGTTTGAGGTTATCAGCTTATACAACTTTGGCAGTAGGACCCCATGGAGTCAGAGTTCTGACCTCTGCAAAGGAGACTTTCTTTGCTGCAGCTGAGATAACTCTGAAGGTCCATGATAATGAAGGTCTGAGAGTGTTCAAAGAAGCTGGAGTCTAGAGTCAATTTTTGCTGCTGGGGAGAATTTCCACTACTGAGGTGACACTAGCAAGAACAGCATTCAGAAAAGAAAAAAAAAATGCTTCTCCCACCCTCCTGCCTTCCAAGATCCACCCAGGCCTCCCTCTTGGCAAAACCTAACATGCAGTAACCTGGCAAAGAAGAAATGTAGTTTTCATTGCCCAAGCCCCAGAATCACAAGCTAGAGTATAGAAGAGTGGATCTGAGTGAAAGACAACAGACAAAAGTGTATGGATCAGCTTTCTAAAATGAATCAGCATGGATACCATCGGGGCTTTTCTGAATCAGGATCTAAGTAGGTGGTGTGAATTTGAGCTTAAGATCAAATGAGGGGGGCAGATGTGGCTCAAATGGTTGGGCGTCCATCTCCCATACGGAGGGACCTGGGTTTGATTTCCAGGACCTCCCGTTAAAATAAAGAAAAATAAAGAAGGCGCGCACGCCACTAGGCCCCACGTATGGGCGTGCCAGGCCCCGCTGAGCCACGCAGCAAGATGATGACGTAACAGGAGAGTGATACAAGGGAGAGCCAAGACGAGACGCACCGAAAAACCAGGAACTAAGGGGATCCAGGTGGTAGGACGCCTCTCTCCCACATCAGAGGTTCCCAGGATCGAATCCTGGTGAAGACAGGAGGAGAAGGATGAGAAGAGAGGGCAGGAAATGGACACAGAGAATTGCCCAGCGAATGGAC
>PVKH010018604.1:0-15089 GCA_004027955.1 Chaetophractus vellerosus | reverse complement strand
AAAGCAGATTGAGAGCAGAGCTTTGGAGGAGACTTGAAAAGCAGTTCTGATGCTGGAGTGAGCCGTTCGCCCGATAGTCTACAGCTGGCCTTGTGGAGAGATGCAGGGCATGGAAAGCCTCATGGTCTACAGCTGAACTCGTGAAGGAAGCAGAAGCTAAGCCCGGAGAAAAACACAGCCCCGGGAACAGAGGAACCTGGAAGCCTGAACCCTGGAGACGTCGGCAGCCATCTTCCTCCAAGTGGACTCTGGTATGGGAAGAAATTTATGCTTTGTGGCCTGGTAACTGTAAGCTTCTACCCCAAATAAATACCCTTTATAAAGACCGACCAATCTTTGGTATATTTCAAAAGGCACGCCTGTGGCTGACCAAAACACCACTTAACTTTGGAGTAATTTGTTACATAATTAATATGGCATCCTAAAGGGACTTCCAACACCCATTCTTGCTGCAATCAGAGTGATACTAATAATATGTACATCTTATTATTGCTTAAACTCCTTCAGTGGTTCCTCACTGCCCTCATGATGAAGCCCAAAGTTTCTGGTGTTGGGTCAAAAGTCTTTTTTTAATTTAATTTTTAATTTTTAAATATATTTTTATTGCAGAAGTTGTGAACCTACAAAACATTCATGCACACGTATAGAATTCCCATACAACACCCCTTCACCAATACCACACACCATTGTGGAACATTTGTTACAGATTATGAGATAATATCATCAAACTATTACCAACGGTCCTTTTGATGCGCTGTTTCTCTCCAGCTTCATCTCCCCTGATTTCCCCTTTGGACCCTATACTCTACCAGTCAATCTTTTACAATTTCTCCTGGTCCAATGTTCATTTTCAACTCCAGGCCTTTGAACTTGCTGTTATTCTGGTTAGAAGCTTCCTTTTTCCTTATTCTTTACCTGGCTACCTTATAGGCTTTCTTTATGTTGTAGTTTAATGATCACTCCTCAAGGAAGCCTTGCTTTTCTAACCCATCCCTATAGACTAGGATAGGAGATGCTCTCTTTCCTTCCACAGCATCCTATGATTTCTATACTACAACATTGGTTACTTTTTATTATGAAGAATTTACTTGCTCCTTCTCTTGCCCAACTCTAATGTTCATAAGGTCAGAATCTATGTCTGCTTCCCTTATTGATCTAACTGCAGCACCTAGAATAGGCCTGGGGCATAGCAGGAACTCATTGTGCAGCTGTGGAAGGGGTGAGTGGAAGTGTATAGCCATCCCAAGAGGCAATTTGCTCAAGTATTTTATGAGCATCTCAAAGTCCACTTGCCCTACATTCATTGAGACCTTGACCTTCAAGTCTCCTTGAAAAAGGAGCCTTCTCTGTAACCTTCTGCCCTAATAGGTAGGTGTGTTTTATAAGTAAGGTATTGAATTGTACTTTATGGATATAAAACAATGATTCCCCTTTCCTGTGAAATACTGAAGTTTGTTTGGGGAATTAGCAAAGAACAGCAGGCTCTGCTTCTGTCTGTCCATCCTGCCAGAAGCAAGAAGAGGCTCCCCACTTTTACCTTCCAGGCCCACCATGCCAAAAAAATACCAGATAAGATGACTACTTCAGAAACACAGTTTCAATAAATATTTTGTTTTTCTCAGGGCTTTTGGGTTCATGAGAAGTTGGTCTTAGTAATGATTGGCACGGACGATTTGGGATGTGTGAAAGAGAATCAGTTTGGAAGTTTCATTTTCCAACAAAACTGCCAGCAAGTTACAGTGGCCAGCGTTTATATATCAGAGAGAATAATTTCCACAATATGTGGCACTTAATGAAGATTGCTAGGGAGAGAGCAATTTGAGATTTTATAAAGGGTATTAGTATTTTATGAACTTAAGAAAACAATTGATAATTATCATATAAGCAAATCCAAAATTGTGTGTCTTGAGGCTGAACCAGAAGATTGCTTATGTTGGGAGGCATGCATACCCTGTATTATGCCTGGATTACTTTCTACACTCAAAAGACTTTCATTGTGCAGATGCTTTGGAGCTGCCACTTGGCCCTGTCTACACCATAAAAGGGTTTATGAAACACTTTAAAGAGAAAGCATGATGTTGTTGTGCTAAAGATTTGTTGCATAGGCATGGGCAAGATGATGGAGAAAGACTACCACCATTAAACAGGTTATGAAGGAAACTCAGGAGCTGGCCTCTGACATGGTCTACAAGTTCTGTTAATCAGAGAATATGGGAGATGTTTATAAACTTTGATTTTTTTGGCAGGTAAATTGTAGATGCATGGGCCTTGGGGCCCAGAGAATAGAAATGGTCTCAATATAATGTAAAGCAATTTCTTATTATAGTGACAACCTGGATTTGAATGTGCAGACATAATCTAAAGCTAACTTTTATATTATTTATTCTACTTAACCATTAGTTCATTCATTCATTCAATATTTATTAGATATTTACTAAATATTAAAATAGCACATGGCATTTCATTGTATGCATCAGTTAGCATAGATTAAGTTATGCTGCAGAAACAACGGCCCCTAAGATTTCAATTCATTTAGGTTCGTGTCCATCATGGGTTGACTGTAGTTCTACTCCACATCATCTTCTTTTGAGCACCAAGGAAGAAGGAACAGCCTTTATGTGAGACATGATGGGTTCATGGCTGAGGGAAATAAGCTATGACAGAACCATGCCTCTGTTCAGAAATGGTCACTCACATTTCACTGGTCAAAGCAAGTCAGAAAGCCAAGCTGGCATTAGTGGAGTGAAATATATAATCCTCCTATAATTCCCTGTTCCTAGTAGGAGAATCAGTAAATACATTGGACAAATAATACAATACACTATATAGTGTAACAAGAGAGTTTGGATGAAGAATTCCCAGTGACAGAATGATTGGTTTTGATAAAAGATTTGGCTCATTTCATAGGGAAACTTCAGGGAAAATGAAGAACTTAAATTGATCTGCAAAGAAGTTTTGTCAAGGGAATGGACCTGATTATTTTGGCCCCAAATTTCCCCTGCCCTGAGCCCTCCCAGCACAAATTTTCAGGGTTCACTCAGGTTGGGATTGCAGAAGCACAAATATTCCAAGTTCGTCACAGCATAGCAACAGATGGGGAGCTAAATACTTTTGAAAAAAGCTTCCTTGCTAGTCAGTTGCTGAGTTTGCTACTCTACCGGGATGGTATCTTTTGACTCTGTTTATGCAAACTTTGTATTTGCAAGTGATTCACTCCTAAAGGAAGTAAAGTCATGAATTCTTATACTACCAAATTTAATTAAAGTTGCTTATTGCTGATATCCAGTGTAAAACTAGCAAACTTTATTAGTCATCCTATAGAAAAAGTGATGACAGCACATTTTTTTTATAGCATGAAAGGGATTTTATTTATACTTTATGCAAAACAAAGTAGCCAGGATAATTAGACAGTAATTTGTAACTTCCAACGTAAACGTTTTAGGAGCAATAGTATCAAAAATGAGTGCTAATTAGAGAGCTGTTAGAGAAAATATATAAGTGGTAACAGATTGACAAGCTATACCAAGCAGCAGGCTATTTATAACTCCATGCTGTTTTTAAATTCTATTTTGTTTAATAGTTTTTGGACAATCCATAAGAGGGGAGAGCTCCACAATTTGATTTGCAGTTTAATTTCTGTAAATAAAATGAAACCTTGCAGACGTGATTACAGTGCTAGCTAGCTGTGATAATTAAAAAGTATTATTAACTGGATGACTTTCTGGATGTGTCATTTGACATTCTAATATCTTCTGGTGCCCCATCTCCCTAAAGAAAGTGATAAATCCAAGCATTATTTAATTGTGTTTTTAACAATAAAGGGCACTTTAATCAGCAATCTTTCAGCAATGCTGGCCTTGTAGTCATTTATTTAGACAATGAAAAAGTCAAGAAATATTTATGTCAGAGAGGAAGGATGGTGAGTCACAGGCATTTATTTGGGTGCTGTTGAGCCTGTGGACTGTTGACCTCTAGTTGCATTAGTGAAGATATTATTTAAAACATTGACAGGATGTTGAGAAGTGATTTGTTGGCAAGTTTATAGCCTTCTTCTGGGTTTCTTAGTAAATAATAATAAAAAAATTAGTCTTTATTGGGAATAGAGGTGAATCACAGAGTTAAATGTCTGGTCATCTCCCATGAAAACAACTGTCAAGGGGCAAGAGCTGAAGAGAGATGAGCATGTGAAAGAAGAAAACCTAATATGCTAATTGCTTCATTTTTTTAAAATTAGCGAAGTTGTGGCTTTACAGAACAATCATGCATAAAAGACAGGATTCCAATATACCACCCTATTATAAACACCTTGCATTGGTGTGGTGCATTTGTTACAATTGATGAAAGCACTTTTATAATTATACTATTAATTATAGTTCATGGTTTACCTTAGGGTTCACTGTGTACTGCAGCTCCATGGATTTTTAAAAAATTAATTCTATCACCATATATGCAACCTAACATATCCCCCTTTAACCACATTCAGATATATATTTCAGTGCTGTTAATTATGTTCACAATGTTGTGCTACACCACTACCATCCATTACCAAAACATTTCCATCTTCATTTATTACTGAAGTAGAATTCACATAACATAAACTTCACTCTTTTAAGCATCTTAAAGTGTACAATTCAGTGACTTTTTAGTACATCCACAATGTTGTGCAATCATCACCACTATCTAATTCCAGAACATTTTCTTCAGCCTAAAAAGTCACTTGCCATTATCTCTCCTTCCAGCCCTGTCAACAACGAATCTGTTTTCTGTCTCTATGGATTTGCCTATTTGGGACAGTTCAAATAAATGGAATCATACAATATCTGGCCTTTAATGTCTGGCTTCTTTCAATTAGCACTGTTTTTTCAAGGTTCATCCATATTGTAGCATGTGTCAGTATTTAATGCCTTTTTATGGCTGAATAATATTCCATTGTATGGGTATATCACCTTTTGTTTATTTATTAAATGATGGACATTTAGGTTGTTTCCATTTTTTTACTATTCTGAAAAATGCTGCTATGAACATTCATGTACAAGTTTTTGTGTGAATATAAGTTTCCAATTCTATTAAGTATATATCTCGGAGTGCAATTACTGAGTCATATGGTAACTCTATGTTTAACTTTGTAAGAAAATGTTAAACTGTTTTTCACAGCAGATGCATGATTTTACATTCTTGCTAGCAATTTATTAGAGTCTCAATTTTGCCACATCCTCACCATCACTTATTTTCCATTTGTAAAAAATAATAGCTGTGGGAAGCAGATGTGGCTCAAGTGGTTGGGCTCCCATCTACCATATAGGAGGCCCTGGGTTCAGTTCATGGGGCCTCCTGGTGAAGGTAAGCTGGTCCACACCCATGGAAAGCTGCTGCAGCAAGATGACGCAACAAAGGGAGACAAGCAGACACAGAGGAAAATGCGCAGTGAATGGACCCAGAAAGCAGAAAGTGAGTACAAGCAGCAAGAGGGGGTGAATAAATAAATAAATAAATAAATAAATAAATAAATAAATAAATAAATAAATAAATAGCTGTTCTGCACAATAACTTCCCCCCAGCATGGGACTTGACTCCCAGGGATGAGCCTCCCTGGCACTGGGGGATTGCTACCAAGTACCAATAAGCAATGCAACTGGGAAAAAAAAAGACCTTGAACAAAAAGGGGAAAAGGTAAAGACAAATGAGTTTATATGGCTAAGAGACTTGAAAGTGAGTCTGGGGTCATTCCAGAGGTAACACTTACGCAAGTCTGTATTGGGAAAATATTTAGTGAGTATTGTTCAAACCTAAAAGTGAAACATCAGGCAGGAAATTTTGTTAATCAGCAAACCAATGCCTTGCTAGTCAGCACTTTTCATATTTTAGGAAGAATGATGATGTGATGGTTAGACTGATGTGTCAACTCGGCCAGGTAATTGTGTCCAGGTATTAGGTCCAGCAAGCACTGGGCTAATTGTAATACAAGAGCATTTATGGATTTCGATCACCAGTGAGTTTACTGCATGAATGGCTGATTACATCTGCATCAATCAGGGAAATTGGATCAAGAATGGATAACGCTTTTATCCAATCAGTTGACTGCCTTAAAAGGGGAAGTGATTTCAACATTCAGAGAGAATTTCCCAGCTCGTCTTTGAACAGCCAACTTTTCCCAGGAACTCATCAAAGACCCTTCATTGGTCTTTCATCAGAGCCCCTGGCTTGCAGCCTCCCTGCGGAACCTGGACTTGTGCATCCCCACTGTCACGTGAGAGACTCTTATAAAATCTTATATTATTGACAGATATCTCCTGTTGATTCTGTTTCCCGAGAGAACCCTGACTAATACAGATGAGAACTAGAACAGAAGGCACATTGGGAATGTTTTGTAACAAATAAGAACAGATAGGGTGCATCCTGAGGAGTATTGTGTTCCTTTCTGAGAAGGCTGGCTGCTTTTTCGGGGATTGATGCATAAACCTTGGAATGTACTTCCCAGGGAGCATTGTGTTCCTTCCTGAGGAGGCTGGCCACTTCCTTGGGAACTGATGCAGTACTTGCAAGTTGGCATCTATAGTATTGAGTTCATTGATTGTGAGCTCAATAAAAGGGATAGTCCCTGGTCAGGCCAGTGGAAGTCCCACCCTGGGAGAGGGTGCTCTGCACAGGTGTTGTTTTTAATCAAGACTCTGTTATCGGCTGCTGATTTGGGACTTCCCAGCTGAGAGCTAGATGTTGGTGAGTTTGTAGGTAAGATTGCTCTGTTTTCCTGTCATTTTGTGACTCTGTTCAATATTGATTTAATCTTTTGATTGATTATGTTTTTCTTGTTTCTCACTCTAATTGTCAGTATAGACTTATTAAACTATACACACACACACTTATATTGCCTCCAATTGGGACTCTGGCTGGATGTGGGCCAGGTAAGTTGGTATGTCCTCCTGTGTGGTGAGCTTATGAATGTAAGTATGCATATTGTGAGGGATTGGGATATGGCAGTTGGACCCCTGTTTATAAGCAATCCTTCACTTATTTTGTATTCTTTATATATATGGCATCCAATTGGGACTCTGGCCGGACGTGGGCCAGGTAAGTTGTTGTGTCCCCTGGTTTGTGAGCCTATAGCTATACGTATGTATATTGTGAAGGATTATCATGCAGCAGTTGGACCCCTGTTTGTAGACAATCCTGTGCTTATTTTATATTCTCCCATTAACAGAAGTTTAACAAAATAAAAGAGTGTATGTCTGTGTGTATTACTTTCTTATGCTTGAGTTATTAAGTCATCACATCAATCTATATTCAAATATATATAACAAAGCATTAACAAAGCATTTTATTTAGCAGAACAATGTCTCAGCAGGATCTCATTGACAGCCAAGTGGTAACTACCCCCAAATAGTGGGGCTCCTGAGGGCTTGGGAGACATCCAGACACTATAGTCAGGGCAGATAGCTCTGGAGTTTGGTCCCTTGCCAGTGGGCCCTACTTTGGAATTTATGCTCTCCAGTGTGACAGAATTGGACTCAATTGTTGTTTCCCTACACATGGCCCTTCTGGCCTTCTTTTTGAACTTACAATTAGTACTAAAATTGGTAGGTGTACGCCCAAGAAACTTAAATCTTTGGGCTGCCCATATGCCAGCTGTGCCCTGAATCTCACAGAGTTGCAACACCTACTCTCCAGTTCATTTGACTCACCCAGGACAACTAACAAGGAGGAGATGATGAATAACCAATATACCAAGGAACCAAGAGCATCTACAACGGCAAGCAAGAGAGTCCCATCCAACAGCCGTGTGAGATTGAAGTACCCCCCTCAATTAGAGTACTTGCAATACCTACTCTCCAGTTCATTGGACTCACTTAGGGCCAATGAGCCATGTGGTAGGGAAGCCATAACTGAGTCCATCTCTCTCACTCTCAGGGGCACAAACTCCAAAGTAAGGCCCACTGGCAAGGTACCAAACTCTGGAGCTATGTGCCCTGACTATAGGACCTGGGTTAGACACACTACTTTTTATGCACCTATTTAGATTTTCATAGAAAACTAGAGAGGACAGCATATGAACAAGTAAGTTAGCTATCTAGTCAACAGACATGCACCATGCTAAGCACCTGGCACTTTGCTGAATGCTGTGTAGGATACAAAAGAAGCAGTTGTCAGTTTAGTGAAAAAAATGAAAGTTGTATATAAAATAAAATGAAATAATACAACGAGGTTTTACCCACACAATTTGGCATATGAGGGAAAATCAATGTTAGAACAGGACAGAGTGAAAAAAGAACATTTGGGACTGGAGTGGTCATGGAAGGCTTTCTGGAAGAGATGAGAGTGGATCTGGGTGTGGGTAGATGGGGGAAGGTTTGGCTGAACAGAGAGGATGGTGAAAGGAAGAAGCATAAGTAAAAGATCAGCATAAGTAAAAGAGAGGGTGTGAGCATAAGTGTGGAGACCAGGGCGAGGTGCTAAGGAGGAGTAGGAGATTTAAATCAAGAACTTCAGGAGATTGAGCTGAATGTGACACAAGGGCCAAAAAACTCTTAGGAATTTCTTTCTTAGATGAAATCCCTAATCTCAGACTCTAGGATAATATTGGTCATACTAGAGAGTGGTAGGAAGATGGCTATGGTCCATCCTTGAAAGCCAAGGGACAAGGAGCACCCAGAACAAAGGGAAACATCTCAATTACTAAAAGGCTGGCAGGTGCAGTTACAAGCCCTCTTCTTTCATCAGAATGATCTCTAATTATCTTGAACCTGTATCCTTTGACCTGCCCATCTTCCTGCATGCAAAGGGGATATAAGCTTTCTCTAGCCCTCACCTTTGTCACTTTCCCAGGCTCCAGTGTTCCCAGAAGGAAAGAAGGCTTACCCAGACTCAGCAACACTAGGGAAACTTTAGGAAAGTGAGGTCACTGAGCTTCAAGATGGCCTTCTGAAAAATGCCTCTATGTAGGAGTTTAATCCAGATGAAGAGCAAGTAGCATCAAATGCAAGCTGAGATCAGCAATTTCATCTAAGAAAGAAATTCTCAGAGATATTTTGGCTTCTGTTTCAAATTCAGCTTAATCTCCTAAGATTATTCATTTAAATATACATAGCCAGGCAAAATCCATTGATTTCCCCAGTGATGGCCAAGACCATGAAAGATGAAAAATGTCTACTATAGACATTTTAGACAGAATTTCAATAATATCTATTAAACAGTACAGGTTAAACCTAAGTTATCAAGCACTATAGAAATTTGGGAAGCCCATTCCCACATCTGATTCTGAGTATGGGTATGTGATCTCTTCAAGCAAAAATTTTTTTTAACAAAGAGTAACTCTGATGAGCTTCAGAAGTTCCAGGATCAGAAGACTGAGTAATAGTGATAGGAAATATCTTGACTCCTATTTTTCTTTCTAGCAGGAAATAACTTATCCCAAATGTTTACAAATGAAGAAACTCATATAAAAATACTATTTACAGAGATGTGGAAGGTTTAAGAGAACACGGAATGCTGAGGCACCCAGAGACTAGAAATAGGAGTGACCTGTTACCATCCCCAGAGCTGAAGAGGCAAGGAAGTAATGTTACCTGAAAGAGTGGCCAATGGGGAGTAGCTGCCCAGAAGAGGATGGAGGTGCAGAGAGACACAGATGCTGCCAGAAACCAGAATCCATCCTCCCAGGACACAGAGCAGAGTAGAGAATGAAGGAGAATAGATTTGGGGGTGCTTATAGAGAATAGTTAGAATAATGACTATAAAGAGAGCCAATATTATTATAACCAAGGAGTGAGCAAGATAAAAGCTCTCCAAAATGCATTTATCAATTACAATGAATGTTCCACACAAATGAAGGATGTTGTTTATATGGGAAAATGTGGGAGGTATGGGGAGAGGGGAATATGGGAATCCCTATATTTTTTATGCAACATTTATGTAATCTAAGTATCTTAAAAAAATAAAAAATATATATTAAAAATAGTGTGTCTATTTCTGAGACTGTGTTTGGCATAAAATATATGAAACAGCATAACAGTGCTTGGATGGAAATGTCAAGAGGATACTCATTTATGCATTTCCTTATTCCTAGTTTCACCTGTTCTTATGGTGCAATCTAAATATTTGTATAATTTTTGGACAGATGTTATTTATGTGAAAATGAAACTGTTATGAGGAATATAAATAAAGTTATTCAGATGCTTGGAGGCAAAAAGGAACTTGATTGGTAGGTGATGGGGAATAAGCAAAGCATATATCTGGATTGACAAACCTCAGGGTAGTAGGTAAATGATATTGTGCTGGCATGTTATAACGGGTACACTCGGCCAGGCTCCTTCCAAGTGCCCTGTGAGATGGAGATCATCCTGAGCATTTTTGACTCATTCTGAATTTCAGGCATTGACTACTGAGCATCGATTTATGTCCTGGCCCTGATGAGGAAATGCTTGGAGGAGCTCCTCTGTGATACTCTGAATGCATATGTAACTTACTCCTTTTAATCACAAGTGTTGTAACCATAAAGAATTATCTGCTGTATTTTGTTCTATAGAAGGATAAGCCTCTGGCAAATTGCAATTAATCAAACCTACAATAGAAGAATGTATCCTAAAAGCATAATTAAATATGGAATTGGGTGAGAATCTGCCCTCTTATGCTTTTTGTTTAATTCCAGAAAAGAAAAAATGAGACAGAACTGTTTGACTGAAAGTGAGTGGGTTGGAACCAAACATAATTTAACATTGATCATAATGATCTCTTACCCTCAGACCACATTTTCAAAAAGAAAAAGTACTTTCACACCAGTTATATAATTTATTACTGCAAGTAACCTGCACAGCAGGGAATATATTTAGAATGTTTTTATTATATTTATTTTACATTATAAAAGGAGTATGTTTGCATATCAGAAAATTTAGAAAATAGAGAAAAGAGATGAAAATTAAAGTAATTGCCCATTATTTCCTTTAAGCCTTTAAAAATGTATTCTTTTTGTATTACATAGTTGTAATCAATTTGACTCTTCCTTTCTTCATTTGTTATTGCATCATAAGCACTTGCTTTTTTCCCTTCAATAATCAAAACGTTTAATGCACTTATTGTATTTTATTCTCCTTCTCATTCATTTTCAATTTTCTACTATTCTAAATAATATTGAGAGGAACATTTTAGCGCATGTAATTTTTAGTATTTAAGATTTTTCCCCAAGATTGAATTCTTGGAAATGGAATTATTGGGATAAAGGGTGTAAGCATTTCTAGTGGTTTTGATTTTTACCAAATTATTCTTTCTCTTTCTAGGTACATGGTAGGATTAACTTCCTCGTGTATTTTGAGGTTGGGTATGGCCAAGTGATTTGCTAGCCACTGAACTAGCAATGGGAATGATGTGTGTCATTTCTAGGTGGAAGTGTTAAAAACCACAGCATGATTCACCATGCTCACTTTTCCCTGCTGCTGTGATTGTGGAAGCACTGTCAAAATGAGCTGCTAATCAGCCTGCATCCAAGAGTGACCGTGACAAGCAGATACACTTACCTAGCCAAACTGTCTGGAGCATATGCAAGAAATAAAGGTTTGTTATTACAGCAAAACTTAGCCCATCCCAACTAGTATAGTGCATGTGATGACAATTAACATTATCATCCACAGCATCAATGGAACTTCTTCCTCATTTCTAGGACTGCTGAACCCACAGAACTCCTGCAACTAAGAAAAAATACAATTCCTTAAAGACTAATTTTGACTGTAAGCTTTGAGACAATTTTAGTAACTGCCCTAAGATTTGTAAAAATCTTTTCTCTTCAAAGTTTAAATCCAAGAAGGGCAGGGAAGCAAAATATTGGCTAGGTCTCTGACTCCTCTCTTCTCTCCAGATGTCGAGTCTTCCGAGCACAAAGAATGACTGTTATTTTTTTATTTTCTATAGAGATTCAAGATGTCTAAACTAATCTCTTACTAATCCTCTTATTCTCCCAGTGAGTTCATGAAATCACTGAGTTAAGCATTGCAGAGCACGCACAGTTATGAGAGCTCTATTTTGAGGAAAGAAAGTGGCTTGTGAAAGATTTCACCTGTGCATTATCTCAATACAGTTGCCATAATATAAAAATAGTGCTTTGAGTAGTGTTACTGATAAGGAATAAATTCATCCTGACCTTATAAACCTTGAAGGTGATGCTTTGCAGAAGACAGAGGTGAACATGACCTGGGATAGGCAGCTCTGCAGTGGGCATTGAGAAAACCTGTGTCCTGGGTTTTAGATTTACTTGAAGGGATCCTGCACAACATGCAGCACCCTTCTGGGCTCAAGGCTCTAATTCCTGACTTGCTGCTTCAAGGGTGAAATGAGACAATGCAAATGAGATCTCAATAAAAAAGAAAGGGGGATTTTGTAATGAATTATTATTAGCTGAAATTTATATTCATTTATTTGGAAGTTTTGTTACTTAGACTCTAAGTTGCAAGTGGCAGGGAGCCTTTTCAAACAGTCTGAAAGCATTATAAAATATTTAAGAGAAAGCATGAAAGGGGGTTTGATGGAAAGCATAACTGAAACAGGCAGAGGCAGAGGTCTGGCAGGACTGGAATCAGGGCTCTGGTGCTGCTCGGGTTCTCCTTCTCTCTTATACCTCCAATATCTTGGCTGCATCATGGGATGTGTAATGACCTCTGCAAGATTCAGGCTATGGGGAAATGGAGTGTTTCTCTGAACTAAAGCCCCCAAATTGAGAGTCACTGGCTTGGCTGGGGTCACATGTCCAAGGCCAGCCATGTGAGGGAAGGAGAATACATACACATGGATAAGAAGTGGAGAGATGGCTCCATACACACACGTTGCCACCTGCCCCTACCACCAATTGAAGAGTTATGTCCAGGCTGGATTCCAAAAACCAATGAATGTCTACTACAGAAGGTGAGACTATTCTTCCACCTTCCTTCTCAATTCTTCTAAATACTTAAAAGACAAACCAACAACCCAACAACCTTACCTTGGGGTATGACATGCAGTATATGTTGATGGTTTAGCTCTCAGTCTCCTCTGTTTGTACCCAGGCCTACAGGAAAGACTGTGGGAACTGTTCCTCAGTGGTAGCAGCCACATATCTAGAACTATGAGAGGGCGAGGGGAGTGGGAAGGGGTGCCATCTCTGTACCTGAATTACAAGAAAGGATTTTTTTTTTCATGTAATAAACTTTATTTATAAAGAAGTTTTAGATTACAGAAAAGTTACATTGAAACTATAGGGGATCCCCATATAACCCACTCCCATCCCCTCCCACATTTTCCTCTATTAATCACATCTTACATCAGTGTGATACATTTGTTACAATTGATGAACAAATATTGAAGCATTGCTACTAACCAAGGTCTATAATTTACATTATGGTTTATCATTTGCACTGTGCAGTTTTATAGGTTTTGACAAAATGTATAGTGGCCTGTATCTGTCACTGCTAGATCATGAAGAACTATGTTTCATCCACTCTTCCCTTCCCCTCCCCTCAGAACCTCTGGTAACCACTATCTTTATATCAATGCTACAAGTTCTTTCATTAATACAGTAATAGTAAGTCTACTTTGGTCCATGGTTGCATTCTCCCCTTATGTATGTTCATTCCTTAGTCTTTAGGATTTGGGGATGATGATGCCCACTCTGCAAGAAAGGAGTTTTAAAAATCTACTATTCATTCTGACATTTGCTGTAGTGTACATTGGAAATGAGGTCAAATAGAGTGTGAGTGGACCCACTAACAGAAAGAGTGAATGTCCTCATGACCTCTAGCAGTCAGAGGAAGAGCCACTTCATGCAGGCTTTATTAGCTGGACACTGAGTGAGGAACTGTGGGTGTGCATTGAGGGTCTAGATGCAGAGTGGAGGTGGGAATAATTGAGCCTCACCCCAGGAGATTCTATTGTTGTTAGAGGTGAAACTTAAACACAGGAAAAAAGCTAGAGAACATCAGGGACATCTTTAGATGTAATTATGTATGTGGTTTGCAAGGTGTGCTGTCTGCTCATAGAAGGGAAGAAACATTATTTATAGGATCCACAAAGGGTAAGCCATGGAAGAACAATAGAAAGATGGATAGAAAAGCTATTACGTTTAACAGGGACTGCTGTGCTCAATGTGTGCCAGGCTCTGTGCTAAGCACTCTTTCTGTTCAGTCTTTCAAGTTTCTCTCCTCTGCAGTCAAATGAGGTAGGTACTAATGAGACTTGATTTTATCAATGGAGAGTCTCAGGCTCAGAGAGGTTAAGGTCACTGTGATGGTTAGGCTAATGTGTCAACTCAGCCAGGTAATTGTGCCCAGCTATTAGGTCCAGCAAGCACTGGGCTAATTGAGTTTACTGCATGGATGGCTGATTACATCTGCACCAATCAGCGAGATTGGATCAAGAATGGATGACGCTTTTATCCATTCAGTTGACTGCCATAAAAGGGAACTGATTTCAACATTCAGAGAGAATTTCCCAGCTCGTCGTTTGACAGCAAACTTCTCCCAGGAACTCATCAAGGACCCTTCATCGGCCTTTCATCGGAGCCCCTGGCTTGCAGCCTGCCTGCAGAACCTGGACATGTGCATTCCCATGGTCACGTTAGAGACTCTTACTCTAATTGGACTCAAGGGTACTAATGACTCCCTTTCCAATAATGAAGAGGTTGCTAAGAGTCCATGGCATGAGCTGGCAATAGAGATACGCAATATAGCCTCACTGGATTCCCTTGCTTCCTTGCTTATAAGAAGCAAGGATCTGGGTGACAGTGTTTTCAATACTTTAACAGAATTTTGTGGCATAAAAAAGTATAATGATGTTGGCTGGCTCCTTCTAGATACTCTGGATACAGTTAAAAAAGAAAGGGATGAGCTAAAGTCTTCAAATTTGGAACTTAAATGCTGTATGAATGATATGAAAGTTTCTACGTGTGCCTTGAAAGAAAATCTTTACTTCTATAGCCAAAGGCTTGAGAAATCTGAGAATCAAGCCAGACGCTCATTGTATGAGTAGCAGAACTACAGAGGAAACTAAAATCTCAACCTCACAGGGTTTGTGCAATTAAAGTGAGGGCGTTGATTGGAAAGGAGTGGAACCCCGAGGATTGGGATGGAGACATATGG
>PVKH010018603.1:0-15088 GCA_004027955.1 Chaetophractus vellerosus | reverse complement strand
ATAAACAATGAAGTTGGAGTTGAGAGGGGTGAAAGGACTTTGGGCTCATGTGATAGGCAAAGATTTCATGATGTGGAACTTATCAGAAGGATGGAGGCAAACATTCTTGATGCTGAGATGGACATGCACCCCACTTGAGAGTTTCTGAGTTCTTCAAGTAGAAGGTTTTTGAAGAGAATAATGAAAGGTTGGCTATGTTGCTTTAGGTCAGATTTAGTTTTACATAAGAGTTAGGCCTAATATATTAAGGAAGGCTATGGATGCCACACTTAGGAATTAGACTCTATTCTGTGGTGAGGAAAGCTGCCAATGCACATCTGCATCCTCCTCCCTGCCTCATGCAAAACTCTACTCAGTATATAAGGTGCCCTGAACACACACAGGCCCTCACTGTGGGATCCCAGTGACATGAGGCATGGTTATGAGTACATGATTAAGCATAGCAAGCTGCACAATTAAAAATGTATTTGTCAGAATGGCACAGGTCAAAATACAATGTGAGCAATTTAGTTTAGTTAAAGATTATAGTAATGTGGAGAATGATTGGAATGTCACATAATGTGTTTCTCCCTTCTTGGGAGAATGCTTGTTTTGTTCTTTGCTTTTGTGTTAGGTTTTATTTCCCCCGTCAGCTATTCTACTAATAAAATATATCTGTGATGTTCACTACCCCCCAAAAGGGAGAGAAGAGTCCATACTTCATTAGGCTTTTAGAAATCCATAATGCCATTTTATTCCCAGTCTTTTAAGATAGCCCTCTTGATTTACATATTATGAACAAAGTTTTGAGGGTTACCAAAGAATCAACCTTGAAATAGAAAAATATAAACAAGCAGAATGTTATTTATGTTATTTAAGAGAAAGTCCTAACACAGAAGAACAAGGAAACACTTCTGAGGCTGGGGATGGGTGGGAAGAGGTAGTCAAAATGGAAGGGAGAGAAAGGCAGGAAGGTTTCAGATGAAAGAGTTGTGACCATCAATAAGAATTGAAAACCCAGAAGCAACAGGATAAAAACATACAAGTAAGTTTGAGTGAATCTGAGGACTTTGGATTGATGTCCCTCTTCCCTAGATATAGCCTCAGAAGACTTTAAGCCTTTCAGAGATATCCTGAATTTGAAGCATTACATCTGACATGCTATGGAAATGGAAGAGGAGAAATGGCCAAATCAGGTGCTGGGTAGGTGAGCCTGAAAACAGCCTCACTATTCTTGTTTGTGTAAGACCATGATCTTTAAAAAGGTGTGTGCTTATTCTTGAGAATATACTAATATTTTCACCAGGGGTAATAGTTTGTGAAGGTTGATTTCAAGCAAAATTAATTTCCAGATGCTTAAATTCTGAATATCCTCTTTCTGAATTTTGATCTATCCTGAGAACTCTTTTTTTCTCTTTGCATAATAATCTCTCTTCCATTTTACAAAAAAACATATTCTTCGGTACATTGATCCAGTTGTAAAAACTTATGGGACAAAAAAAATGAGACTATTTGAATTACTGGCCTTCCTATTGAGAAAGTGAATGCCTTTAATAACGGGGTTAAAAATTCTTTTATAAACCAAATGGCTATCCATTCTTCATGTTCAAAGATTCAGACAGGACCTATACAGTTGTTAACTGTTAAATCATTAAAAACTCTTTTGATTATAGATCACTATGTGAAATTTAGCACATAACCAAGGTAGACATCAAACAATTAAATGGTATTGCTATAATAAAGCTACTCTCACTCCCATAAAGTTATACACGTTTCCTGAGCACTTACACCAGTAAAAAATTTTAAAAATGAATAGAATTAATGATTAGTCTTTTTCACGTTATGATACATAATATTCATCCATGAGTCCTTGAAATAATTGGAAAAAATCTTCATCTCTTTCATTATGGGATGAATTTCAATAAAATTTTACATTTTTACTTTAAAATATGTATCTAATTTTATAATATATTTAGGTTCTTTAGACCAACTTGGTCCTAATCATAATGTAATTAATCAACACAAAGAAAAACATTTTTTTAGCATTTAGAACTTATGGTCACAGAAACCAAAAATATTTAAATTCCATAAATTTTGTATAAAAATTCGGTAGACTGTATCAGCTAAATTTCACTCTACTCACACTGCATAAAAAGCAACACAAAACCTCCATAGCATCCAGCAGTAAGCTGTGTTTGTTCACTCATTTGGGACAGGTGGAACTTGGTTTGGTGGCTCTGCTTATCTTGGCTAGTCTTTCTCAGATGTCTGTGTTGGCTGATCCAGGATCCAGTGTGGGGTGACCGCGGCCATGCACCTCTGCTTCAAGTGTCTTTCTTCCTCTACTAGACTAACCCTGGCAGAAGCCCGATCACTCAAGAGATTTTAAACATGATGTAAGCAGATGTTGCCCCAGCAAGTCACATATCAATCCAAGAGTCAAAATGGAAAGGTAGTACAAAGTTACAAGACAGCATAGGTGAAGCCCTGTGGCCATGTTGGAAATGTTGCACAGGATGATAATTAAAAGACTTTCAGGCATTCAAATATTCCATATGAGAATAAATTCTGTAGGGAAAATAAAGTGCAAATATGAGCCCAGGAGAAAAGGGATCAGGAAAGCATTTGTGAATTTTAAAGAAAAGCTTGTTTACTGTTTTTAATATGACATTTTAAAATAGAACTGATACATCATATACATATATATATATCTTTAAGGAATTGGCTTACACAATTGTGAGGGCTGGCGAATCTGAAATCTGTAGGGCAAGCCAGGAGGCTGTAAATTCCAGGCTAGGAGTTGATGCTGCAGTTCTGAATCCAAAATCTATAGAGAAAGCCAGTATGCGGAAACGCAGAGAGAAGCTGAGGTTGTAGTCTTGAGAACCTCAGGTCTTTGCTGTTAAGGCCTTCAGCTGATTGGAAAAGTCCCACCCACATCTTCTTGGCTTAAAGTTAACTGAATGTACATGCTTATCACAGCTTTGAAATACTTTCACAGCAACATATAGGCCTAGTGTTTGACCAAACAACTGGACTCCACAACCTAGCTGAGCTGACACTCAAAATTTATCACAGTGAATATCAAATCATTATGAATTCAGATTACATTGGATACATTACATTTTAAAATGTGATGTAGCAGTTCTATTTTAAAATGTCAATATTTACAACATGCTAAAATTATATCCTTTGCAACTATTTAAACTTATGATAAAACTAAACTAAAAATGTGTGACTAGAGAGTAGGTTTTCAAAATGATTTTAGGGGGTATATGAGCAGAGTAATTTGAGTTCCACTGATTTTGACATTCTAGAATGTATGGGGAATGTGGAATTTCTAACAGAACCAGTAGACTGGAAGAAGCCTGGCTCAGATCAAAGCTCATCATGTGTGGGGACCTTATAAGGGGCAATGGTATTGGCAGGGCTGATGTGACCCCTGTGGTCAGGCCTATTTCTGTCAAAGCCTTGAATATAAGACTTCTGAGTCCTGTGGTGAGTCCCTATATGAAGTGAAAAGGCTCTAGGTCTTATGGCATGGCTAAGAAGCCTACATTATGTATTATGTCTGAATTATGTATTAAGTCTGGGTACGCAATTCAAAGGCTGATTATAGGGTCAGTGAGATTGAGCTAGGAAGGTCATATAGCCACATTGGTTGGCAGCAGAGAAAAGCTAAATATAAGGAAGGCTAACCAGGGAGCCATGGCCTTTTTAAGATTAAGAATTAGAAATCGAATCATTTGCCAAATCATATAGCAGAGTTCAGGCCAGGACGCTTCAGCAATTAACAGTGCAAGATACCTATTGAGAAAACTAGCCAAGCTATATCACAGCAGATTCAATGAGGACAGAGGCTAGTGGCCAGAAACCAGCAGGAATAGCAGCCCAATCAGATGATTGCACGAGGACCCGGTGCACAGCCACCCCCTCCCTATGCCACGATGTATTATGAACTTCTTCATGCACCCAAGTGGCATCTTGGGAAAGAGGAGGGGAAAGGAGATTCCTTAAGCAGTGGGTTACCTTCTGAGTTAGTACCACAAAAAGACTACTAAAGGAGAAGACTGAGATGTTTTAATTAAAAAGATTAAATAGTTTCTCACAACCACCTGAATGTGTGCTTGAGAACAAAATGTAATCCATTATAGAAAAATTTATGCTTTACATTTTATATTCTAAGTTGTAGTGCCCTTATATTGATGCTGCTACAAATTACCGTAAGATTTATAACTACAAAAACCTATGTACATGTGGCAGTCTGAGATTATTTTGTGAATACCAAAAAGAGAAAAATTATGTTTACGAAATAATCCATTCCTGTGGGTGTGAGACCTTTTCAATTGGACTGTCAGTGAGGTGTGACTCAGGTTGAGTCCCGCTCTCTTGCTGGGTCTGATAAAAACAGGAAAAAGGAGCAGCCATATTTGATCCTGCCATGTGAATAAAGGGACTTTAGTTTCACCCACAGCTGAGCAGCTAGAGAGAAGCCCCCAAGAAGCACAAAGAGCTAAGGCTTGGGAAGAGATGAACCATATGCCTGATAGCTTGCAATTGAACTAGGGAAGAAAGTGGAGCAGCCAAGACTGACAGATGAGGCCCAGAAGGAAAAGAGCCCTATGCCTGGTTTCTTACAGCTGACTCTGGGAGCTGGGCTCAGAGAGATGGTGAGCCTGGAGGGGAAGGCTGAGACCTCAGCAGGGATTGGTGGCTTCACCACATGGCAGCTGACTTTGGTGAGAAAGCACCTCTTAAGGTGCCTTAATTCGCACTTTTCATGGCCTTGGAACTGCAAACTTTTACCGCAAATAAATCTCCTTTATAAAAGCCAACCCATTTCTGGTACTTTGCAACTATAGCCCTTTGGCAAACTAAAACAGTACATTATAAAATACTAAGCAGCATTTAAATTATGTATTTTAAGTAATAATTTCAAGATTATAGGATTAATTTTTAGTTTTTTCTTTTGTACCTTTTAATATTTCAATATTTGATCAAAACAAAAGAATATGTTCAAGGAGCTAACAACAAAATAAGGTAATTTGGAAAATATATACATATATATTTGTCTTAGGGTAAAAATCATTTATCCAGGTGAGAAATTCCTTACTAAGGCATAATCAACTATTATGTCTCAATTATGTAATTCTTTTATCTATCCACTTTATGAATATCTCATGCCTAACTTTGATGGAAAAACAAAATTATGCAAGTATCAAGATGGAGTCCTGCCTGAAGCAAGCAAATTAACTAAATGATTTCTTAATTTTCCTTCTAAGTCCCATGATTTAATGAGGTTATGTAAAAGACGACCAAATGCAAAATGTGCAGACATGCCCTCGATGTGGAGAGTTTTCCATTAGAAATATGGCTTCAGAGCCTTGAGAGAAAGGAAAGTGTGTCCTTTTCTATTGAAGGACTGAGCTTTATTACATACACTCATGAGGCATTTACCAAAACCCATTGGCGCAATTGTTTAGGCCTCTTTGTCATGAGGTCAAGAAAGACAGGATGGTAAAGAGTCTGGAGTACTTTCTAGGACCAGCTTGAGCAAGTGACCCAGGAATGGATGTGCCAGAGTACATGAGCAATGGGTCTGCATCAATCACAGGCCAATCAGGAGACAGAAACCATCACAGTCATTTTAAGAGACGGGGTTTAACATGCAGAGCTAAGTAGGTGGAATGAATTGTGACCATGTTAACCAAAAAGGCAAACAGGAACAAAAATACAGGGCAGCACCTGCAGGAAGCAGAGCTTTCAGGGGGGCACTGGCTGGTGGTGCTGGGAGCAGTAAAGGCCAGTGCTTCAAGTATTATATACATTCCGAACTGGAATTAATTGTTCCTCTAAAGAACTGCTGTCGTCAGGGTAAAGAAGTAAGAGGGGGTGACACTGACAGAAACAGGAAGCAAATGGGATTGACATGTCCCTTCTCTCACCCCTACCCCCCAGCCAACAGACAGAGCCTTACAGGGAAGCGACTGCAAGGCAGAAATATGGTTTGCAGACTCCCAGCTGGAGCAAAGCAAAGCAGAGCATAGAAGAGCAAGTTTGAAGCTAAAAAGCAATGGCATAAAAATTGGAATAGGTAAAAAAATTTAAGGACAGCAGTTTGTTAAATCTATAGAAGACATTAACTATATATGGTATGCATCCAAAGAAAACAATAAAAAAATATTAGAAAATGTTTGAAATAAGTTCTTAACACTTACATGAAATTTTGCCTGCCTCCCCTCAAAATCAGACACCATGAAATAACTCCCCAAATTATTAAGGGCATTTTTTCTTTAACTTGATAACAGCTAATGTGACTTCCAAGACAAGCAGCTGACTTTGTAAGGCTCACAAAAATATTCTAGAATTAATCTAGGGTGAACTATTGACAATAGACATGCCCTCCATCTACCAGCCCTTCCCAGTATATTTGGTGGCTCAAAACATACTGCAGCCAGGTCAGAGCTTTTTTTGTGACAGAAGAAGCAATGTGGGCTTCTAAGGCCCTGGCAAAATGCAGTGACATGACAGGTTATGAGAGAAGGGAGGCTTGGACAAAGGAAATAAGGAAGAAAATGGGAACAAGTGACCCGTCAGGAAAACCCATTTTTTTTGTACATAATATTGCTTTTCTTTAATGTGCTAAACACCTGGGATGCATGCCAAAAAGTAAATGTATGGTAGAAAAATACATATATATTATATAGTAGCAGAAATGACCAATTATTGTGTATTAGGTAATTCTCTAAGTTATACCAACTATATATTATCACTATACAATAAAGATTGTATTGGACTCATTGCTTCTAGCTCCTGTGCCTCTCCTGTCCCTTCCTCTCCCTCTCTCATAGTTAAGTGTTTTATTCAAAGCACAGAGCTGCCTGAAGGCAGGTTATTCTGTATTTTGTGATGCCAGATCATGTCAGGAATAAATCCATGCCCATTTCATGCCAGCATATTAGACCTGAGCCTCCATTTTCCAGTTATCAGAAAGAAGATTATTTCAACAGGTTTATACCTGAGCCAGAGGGACAGCAACAGATTCTCAAGAGGAGAAGGCAACCCGACTATGAATTAAGATGTCCTGTGTGTCAGCCTACACAGGCTCTCTATCACTTAAGAGTTCCATATCTGTCACTGGCAAGAGGTTCTTGGAACTGCTGCTAACCTGGGAGTATTCGCAACAGAGGAGGTTGAATCCTTGGCAACTGTCTTCCTGATTCCTGCTTTCAATAAGCTCTTAAATAATTTGTTTATCACTTGGCTCCTTTGGTGATAAATGGAGTTCATTCTGTGTGTCCTCTAATTAATGAGTTTGCTTTCTGTGCTATTAATGTAGGCAGAAGTATACCCATTAGTCCTTTGGGAGTTCCCTTGTATGCAGCCTTAGAAAAAAGCACGTTTCCTAGCACTGTATGGCGCCGCTTCTGGGAATGCTGTTTGGGCGTCCGTAGGAAGTGGAGGATTTTCTCAGGCGATCAGGTTTTCCTCTAGCCCAAAAGGGAAAATAACTATCTCCTGGATTGTGCTTCTTTAGAAGTGGATCTAGTTTCACTGCGATTTCCAACCAACGCACCATGCGTTTTGTCAGGCTACGGATGGGCCGTTAGGTTGCTAATTAAGTTAACAAGGGCTGTGTGCAGCTTAATTTGGCAACAAGCTATCCTACAGATTGTTCAATAAGAAAAGCAGCATTTCCGTAATGATTCTGTTTTTAAACTTAGAATTAAGCTAAGAACCATAATGATTCCTATGAAGGGGCGTCTGATAAATGTGTTCCAAGTACAGATAAGGAGAATATGTTTTTCAGCATTTTGGATACTCACACCTTTTATTTACTGATTTACTGCACAGCATAGCAGAAATAGGGGTAATTACCTGTATACATTTTTAATCCATCATAATTCAAATAAAACGTGTTTCTCTGCAGAGAGTCCTTCTTGCAGCTGTCATTTTGCCCAACTGCAAATTGACATTTAGTAATGAATTTCCATGGCAGTTGGCTAATTGTGGGTGTGATTTATCTTCTTGTTATCATCAGTTGATCTGCCTCTCTGATTTCTAGAGGCTAAAAAGAAACTCATTGGTTCATTTATTCAATAAATATGTGTTTCAGATATTGCACTAGGCTCTAGGGACTCAGAGGAAAACATGTGCATAGAGTGGGATCTTAATAGAAGTTACTAAAAATGTTTATTCCATCAACAAAAATATAGTTTAGAGGGAATATAGCTGGACTTTCTGGAGACCATGGCTTAGGTGTATGATATATAGTTATCTAAACTCTGTCCCTAACCAAGGAAAGAAAATGAATAAGCAAATTGTCTAATCTCTCAGGGCTTCATTAGCTCATTTGTGAAGTGGAAGGCTTGGCCTATTTGTTAAATCCCTTTCAGCAGATCTCTTGGATAATCCAAATTCCCTCATGACCTGCCCTCAACCAAATGCTATTTCCTCAACCTGTAGTTACTTTCTTCCTCAGGCCTCTCATCTGAATATTAAGAAACTACTTAATAAACTCTGTAGTCTAATTAATTGTATTGTACCAATGCTGATTTCCTATTTGATAATGTACTATTGTTAAATAAAATGGTACCATTAAGGAAAGTGGACTGATGAGTACATGGGATCCTTGGATAAAGTTTTTACAACTTCTTTTGAGTCTATAATTATTTAAAAAGAAAAGGTTGAAAAAGCACTCAAGTTTTAGATGCCCACACAGCCTCGGTGCAGAGACTGCTAAGTCCTGGTCTTTGCAATTTTGTACTTGGCTCCTTCTGGACCCAAGGCATCTGCCACAAACATACTCTGCCAGGCCAAGAAGCATCTGAGCTTGACCCTCCTCTTATTATTTAATGGAGCTGGAGGTACTGGAGAGCACTTTTGTCTTGTGTCTGGCAAATAATCCAGATGGCGATTGGGACAGAAAGAATAACCCAGAACCCTGGAACAAACTGGGTCCCAATGATCAATGCAGGTTCTACTCAGTGAATGTGGATAACAGCAAAGTGAAGAAAAAAGGTCCAGATTTCTAAATAAAAAGTTTTCCTTGAAAAATGCCTAGAATGAAGGTATCCCAGAAGCCATCCACACAATTTTTATTTAACCAGACATAGTCCCTCTTCAAATGAATAAAATCACATTTGTGTGCAGTGTTGGGGTTTACACTGATTAATAAATATCTGAAACTTGAAAAAAATACTCAAAATTCACAACCTAGATAAAAAATGAAATCAATCTCTTCTTCCCGTCCCTCTTGTAACATTCTAACTGCTTTATAGTTAGTTACAAATCCACTTGCCTCTCTTGATTTTAAACTCTGAGAGATTAAAATCAAGAGAACTACATCATGTTTATTTCTGTATCCTCTACAGACTTTTTGTCTGGGCAACCCAGGTTCATTCAATTAAATTCAACAAACTAGGTTCAAATCACTGGTTAAAACATTTTCTTATATCTCTTATCTCATCAGGGAAGCTCTGCCTTACATTCTATTTTCCCTTTAGTGGCATTCAACAGAATCTATATGCAGAACGTGTGTAGGCCATAAGTACTCTTGATCGCAGATTCATTTTCTCAAGATGTCCACCAGTAAAATGTGACTGGTAGTAACACTCACCTGGTTGCCAGGAACAAAGAAAAGTTAATTAACCAGTGATATAACTATATAGTACATAAATAAAAGAGCATGATAGAAATAGGGGTTATGTTGTATAAATATTCAGGGCCCACAATATCCTACTCTGGATTTGATTTTCAAATGGAAGACAATTAAAATAAACTACACTTCTGTTTGGTTCTGAAGATACTTTCCCTAAAGCTTTTTGAAACCTTGAGCCTCCAACATGAAAACACACATTTATAATGTGAATAAATGGAGATTAACTAGACAAGAAATGGCTTTAAAAGGTCACTGCTACCCATCTGTGACTAGTATTTGTAAAACTTGTTAGAGGTTAGGATCAGCCAACTATAGCTGCCAAGTTTACTACTCGTTAAATATAGGTCATTGCCAATGATTAAAAGGTAATTTCAGTAAAATCCACTGAACTACCAATCAAACTTCTAAGTCAATGGGCTACTACTTATATGAGAATATTGGGAGCTGTTGGGAAGAAAAAAAAAACCGCCCAGGACAGAAAATTGCAAAAGCTAACAAAAAACTTACTAGTTTACTTGTTTCACTATATGATTAAATATGATAAATGTACTTGATTTTGTCTCCAGGAATAATTGATGAATGTTTTGAAATAGCCCAATCATGTATATACAGAAAGAATATAATTTCTAATGGTTACTCATTTTCCCCAAAGTCTTTATGAGTATAAATATAAATTCTATTTTCTCAAAAATTCAAATAAAACTGTAAAAAAAACATTTTATTATTTATCCACTTTTCTTGGATGCCAGTTAAATGTAATACTTATTTTTGTATTAGCTCTCTTTCCTCATTTGCCTTTGATCTGAGCACATGTTAGTGAAACTTAGGCATCTATATAAAAGTTGCTCATCTGACCAATGGAACCAATGAGAAAAATGAGGCCAAAAGAGTGAATATAACTAAACCTACCAATTTCATTAATATTTTGAGCTATTTTGAAGATCTTAATGAAGTTAAGGAGCTACTATGCCTGGATGTACTAAAACATTAATGTGGATTCTGTTTTGTATATTAAGATTGTTATAAACTCATGTTAGAAAGCTAAAGAACCAAAATAGAGTAGCCATCCATCAATATTAGTACACAACAGAAGAAATAGTTTGATCTCTACCATTGCAAGTAGTTATTTATATAGGAGTCGTTCGTTGTCTGAAAAGCTGCCTTGAAAGTCACAAGCTATGTGATTGTATGCAGAATAATGGCTCTCCCAAAAATACCCATGCCCTAATGTGAATATATTATGTTATGTGGCAAGTGAGAATTAAAGTTGAAGATGAAATTAAGGTTGCTAGTCAATTGTTCTGGGTTATCTTGGTGGGACCAATGTAAATTACAAGGGTCCTCAAAAGTGGAAAAGATAGGCAGAAGAGTCAGTGTTATAATGATGTGATGTGGGAAAGACTTGACCAGCAATCACAGGCTTTGAAGATGTAGGAAGGAGCCATAAGCCAAAGACTGCAGGTGGCCTCTAGCAGCTGGAAAAAGACAATAAAATGGAGTATCTCTTAGATCCTCAAGAAGGAACACAGCTCTGCCAATATCATGAGTTTGCCCAGTGAGACCTACTTTAGACTTCTGACTTCCTGAACTGTAAGATAATACATTTGTGTTGCTGTCAGCCACTAAGTTTGTGGTGATTTGTTCCAGCAGCAATAAGCAACTAAATTCAACTACATATGGTTATGGGGAATGCAGTGCTTACCTAGCCAATAGGTCTAGTGTTTGAAGATTTGAAATAAGTGCAATAGGCAGAACTCTTATTTTCCTATCCTAAATATTGGTAGACGGCATTCCAAAATACAACTACTACTAAATATATCTGTATTTATGATTAAAAATTAAGAAACCCACTAAATCATTCATTCTTTACAAAAATATTTATTGATCAGTTCCTATGTGTCCAACATGGTTCATACTGTGGCCACACGAGTGAATAAGATAGGCAAGGGCCCTGAGCTCATGGTATTTACATTCTAGATAGAGGAGACAAATAATAAACACGCTCATTCATAAATAAACTAGATAATTTCAGATGTAAGTAATGAAATATCATAAACCAGGAGGATGTGGTAAGAGTTATGGAGGTGCTGCTTTAGTTTGGGTGGTCAAGAAAAGCCTCAGTAAGGTAATGATATCCAAGAAGAGAGGAAGATGGCATGAAGGAGACAGCCACTTGATTCATGGATAGGGTGCTTTAGACAGAGGGCAAGCACTGAGCAAGAGAAAGGCTCTCAGAAAGACTTTAGTAAATTCTGGAAACAGCAAGAAGATCAGAGTGGGATTTACTCTGCGATGGGAGCAATGGTGCACAATGACATTTCAGGACTGGCAGAGTCCAACCTATGTGTATATGAAAGTCCATGGACTCTTATTCTGTTCGTTTGATATAATGCCTCTTATGCCAATGCCACATCATCTTGATTACTGTAGCTTTATAGTTAGTTTTGAGACCAGGTAGCATAAGTCCTACGACTTTGTTCTTCCTCTTCAAAATTCTTTTGTGTCTTCTAGGAACTACATATTTAAAGATAGGTATTAGACCTCGTTTGTCAATTTCCACAAAAACTCTGTTGGGGTTTTGATAGACCTAGTGTTGAATCTATAGATCAATTAGGAGAGAATTACCACCATAATATTCAATTTTATAATCCATGGACATGGTATATGACTCTATTTAAATTTTCTTTAATTTTCCTCAGCAATATTGCAATTTCTGGTGTAAATATTATCATTAAATTTCTTCCTTAAATATTTAATTCTTTTTTATATTATTGTGAATGGAATCATCTTAATTTCATTTGTTACTATTATATAGAAAGACAATGAATGGAGTTTTGTACATTGATCTTATTGTTTATTTACTGCTGATTTCTTAGAATTTTCTGCATGAAAGATTGTCATTTGTAAAAAAAAAAAAAGGCAGTTTTACTTCTTATTCTTTTCAAATCCATATGCCTTTATTATTTTTCTTGCCTTATTGCACTGGGTAGAATTTCCAGTACGAAATTTAATATAAGTAGTTCTTTGAGGAAAAGCTTTCAGTCTTTCACCATTAAATGTGATATCAACCATAAGCTTTTTATAGATTCCCTTTTTTATGTTAAGGCAGTTCCCTTCTATTCCTAGTTTGTTGGGAATTTTTTTTATCTGATGGATGTTAAATTTTGTCAAATGCTTTCTCTGCAGTCTTTGAGATGATTTATTTTTCCTTCATGCTAATAATATGTATTATGGTAATTGATGTTCATATGGTACTCTGGTCTATATTATTTCCTTCCTTCTAGTTACATTGGACTTGGTTTCCCTTTTTTTCCAGGCTTCTTGAGGTGGGTGAAGCTTAGATTATTTGTTTTAGCTCTTTCTTCCTTTCTAATATAAACTTTTAAAACTACAGATTTCTTTTTAAATACGGTTTTAGTTGCATCCCTTAATTTGGATGTTTTGTTTTCATTTTCTTTCAGGACACACTTTTTTTTCTAATTTCCTTTGTCCTTTCTTCTTTGACCCATGGTTTGTTTAGAAATCTGTTAACTTGAGGTCTAATTACTGAGGATTTCCCATAATTCTTTCTGTTATCAACTGCTAGTGTAATGCCATTGTCATTGGAGAGCATGCTTTGTATGATTTCAAACATTTTAAATTATTGGGGACTCATTCTACTGCCTAGGACATAGTCTGTGCTGGAGAATGTTCCATATGGGCTTGAAAATAACATTTACTCTTGTTATTGGGTGGAATATTATATATACGACAAGTCAACTTTGTTAGTGGTGTTAGTCACGGTTTTCATACCCTTACTTATGTCCCATCAATTACTAAGAGGGAAGTATTGAAATCTCCAGGTGTAATATTTTCAATTGCCTATTTCTTCTTTCGATTATTTTAGGTTTTGCTTAATATATTTTGGGATGTGTTTTATTAGATATATATATGTATGTAATGTTTTATCTTTCTGATATATTGACTATTTTATCATTAGGAGATAGTCCTCTTTGTTTCTAGTAAAATTCTTTGTCTGATATCAATATATAGCCACTCCAGCTATCTTATGGTCGCTATTTGCATGGTATTTCTTTTTCTATTCTTTTACTTTAAACCTATTTATAGCTTTCGATCTAAATCATTTCTCTTGTAAACAACATGTAGTTTTATTTTTTAACCCAGAATGACAATCTCTGCCTTTTGGTTGGAGTGTTCAGTCCCTTCACATTTAATGCAATTATTTATAATATTAGCTTTATCTGCCATTTTGCAACTTGTTTTCTATATCTTGCCTATCTTTTCCCACCTCTGTTCTTTTTTTATTGCCTTCTTTTCTGTTAAGCAAATACTTTCAGGTAACCATTTAATACTTTTTTATTTTTTAGCTTTATTTTCTGAGATTCTGTTTTGTGTGTGAATATGTGTGTGTGTAACTGGTTGGTTGATCTAGGGATTACAACATATACCTTTAATTTATTACCACTCACATCAGTACTATCTACTGAATAAGATGTTATAATCCTAAAATGAAAATATATACAGTATTCTTAACAGGAGGACAATATTGTAAAAAAGATAAATTCTGCCTGAATTACCCAAAAATGAAATGCAGTTTAAATTACCAGCAGTTGTTTGTGGACATGGGAAGGTGGGAAAAGGCATGCTTTAGCTTCAGACTGAAACTTAGATTTATCTGCAGGAATAAAAATGTTACAATAGCCAAGAAGTGGTGAAAGGTCATCTTTATCTCATTCCTAATTAAAGGAAATGCATTTTTCACAGTTCTATGTTTAGGCTAAATTTTGTTCTTATTTATTATATATAGCATTTATCAGGCTAGGGGAAATCCCTTCTATTTCTAATTTACTAAGCTTTGTGTTGAATGAGTATTTAATTTTATTAGATGCCTTTCCAACTCAGATGACTATTTGATTTTTCTCTTTTAATCTGTTAATATGATGAATAACCTTATGTGATCTTTGTATACCTGTGATAAACCCAATTATTCATGGTATATTTTCCCTTTTTCCACATATCTGCATTCAATTTGCAATTTTGTTTAAGATTTTGGGCATCTATATATTAATAAGTGAAATGGACCTGAGCTTTTAATTTTTTGTAATCTCTTTTTTTTTCTGTTTTGGGATAAGACTGGCACTAGCCTTCTAGAATGAGTTGAGGGAAGTTTCTTCTTTTCCTATTATGGAAATTTGAAAAGAAATAAATATCAGTACATGCATTTCTATTTTTGGAATGGCACAAACAATCTATTATCGTGACTACCTTGGGGAAAAGGGATGAGGTTTTCAGGGGCCTCGTGTGATGCTGAGAGAGGGAGATCACTGCTTTTCATTGTGATCTCCTTGGGTTGTTTGGTTTATTCATCAGGTTTAAAAATTCCATTTTTCCTTAAAGCAAAAAATGTTGAAAGATGGAAGTTTTCTATTTCCTACAAATATAAAGCAA